>CAIGRB010151342.1:7140-52064 GCA_903798255.1 Fraxinus quadrangulata
AAAAGTCTACCTTTACCAACCAAATTTCCATTGGTAAAAGTCTAAAAACTTTATTATTACCAACCGATTGGTTACTTTTTTTTCGTAGGTGAAGCTTAATTTATTAGTATTTTAATAAAAAAAATACTATAAATTTATAAAACCTACTAATTAATAATTAATTAATATAAAAACAAATTAAATAATCAAAATCATCAAAATGCACTTGAACTTTAATATATGAAGTTATTACATCAAAATTCCAATGTATGAACATAATGTCTTACACATCATCGTTTCATGATCCCGATTTAGAAGGAAATTGAATGTTTGAAATATTTAGTTCCCTAAGCATGTTTCGAACCGTTTCTCGCATCTCGATCCTATGATTTCTTTCAACTCTTTCAAGACATACGGTGAGATCGTCAACCTTTTTCATTGTTTTCTTCTATTGTATTTCGTGCACTAGCCAGCTATGATTTTAAATTATTTATCTCTTTATCACATGAAAGTATTTAATGTCTAGGTAAAGTAGGCGTGCCAAGAAATTGCAAAGCAGGTTGTCAAGGACCAAACCCATAAACACAACTCTTAGATGGACCGTCGACAACATCCGTCCATGAGTCAGGATCAAAACTCAAGTTGATTATCTCTAACAGTACCATACTTGGACTCAATTGAAGCCTCATAAGTATCCTGTGAAAAAAATAATAATAATAATAATAATAATGCTTGTCATACTCACTATATGAACAAACTATGAAGTGCTTAAACTTTAATTGTACTTACAAGAACTCGTTTGGATTTTTTAACAAAGTTCTCCAACAAAAAGACATTTCCACTGTGTACACAACCAAACTGCAATTCTAAACGCTAGTGCACAATACCAAACACAATATTTATTACAAAACATCAACAAGTATGTTTCTAAATGTACAAAACTCAATTCAAAATAAGTATACTTGCCCTTTTCAATACTTATTTTTATACGTTGTGATCGATCAACTGGCATTGAAGTGCCACGATTAGGACCCCTGGTCGTGTTTCGAGCTCTGGACATATCATTTGTATTCTCAACTCCCAACTCATCATTAGGAGTATTAGGCTCTTGATCTTCGATATTGCCCCATATAGATCTCGTGCCACCACCATGTGTTAATCTTTGCTGTCTTGTTTGGCCAGATATATTTCCTCCTAATTTCATATGCCTTTTTCTTCTTTAGTCTTGTGGAGAGAAAAACTTTCGGTCTTTTTCATTTTTGTTCTGATCTCCTGAGAGAAATTTCAATCGTATTGTTAAGAATTTCATTTTGAAAAATAGGACAATCTCTATGCATCTTGCATTTCGAGGAAAAGGAAGTCACAAAAGCTATTCTCCACATTTATCACAACTTTCGTGTGAAAAGAAGTCATAAAAACAAAAATTTTGCACCACATAATGTTATATATAACTGAGATATAGTTAACACGGATAACATATGTCTAACGCATTCGTGGCCAACCTCAAAAACACGCACACACGTACACACATGTTTGTTGTTGTCTTTTTTAATTATATTTTAAAAAAAAAACTTATTCCAGATTATGAGAGGTAAATAAGTATGTTTATTCTGGAATTTTTGGATGAAATCCGTTAAACGGTAATACTTCCTAATAAATTCAAGGGTGAGGAGGACAAGAATACGATTAGAAAAGTTGGTATATACGTTTGACAATGAGTAAAGGTTACAAAACTTTTTGTACAATTAAAATGTGGAACAAATTTATTCAACCTACTTAAAATTGTTGGGCCAAGTACAACACTAGCAAAATTTGATCCACATCTCAATAATGGAAATTGACATATCTATTTTCAGCCTCTTCAAATTAATCACTTTTGGAGTAAATAAAAATAAAAAAACACAAAATTATAATAGAGTTAATTTCTTGTGAACGAGTGACAATCTCTAGCAACATTTAAGGCATCTGGAAAGGAGATAAAAGAATTGCTTAGAATATTGCTATGTAGCCTAATTGGCCTAATCTGGATATCTTAAATGGAACTCATATTCCTTAATTTAAAACGAAATCTAGATTGATTCTTATCACCCGTTGAGCAACATAGTATTCTTCAATTATTTAGGAAATGTCTTGTTATACACTCACAATTATGCTCGGATATGTTGCCCCCAATTTTGACTCTATAGCCTTGTATCCGTATAAAACGATAATTCAGAATTAAAAATTCATTATCTAACGGAACCCGAAACATACCATTGGAAATTCCGACATGCTTCTTGAAGTGCTTCTTTCGGAGTTACTCCATAGTTGTAGATACTTTGGAGGCGGCCTAAACTTCTCTAATTTTCCATTTTGCTCTGAAAATTTATATAAAGAGGCCATAAATATATTGTAAAATTAAAGGGAATAAGATAAGAAATTATAGAGAGACAAGACAACATGAAAGAAACTATATCTCCTTCACATTGGATAATTCATATAAATCTTGTAACCTATGAAATTAACATGATAGTCAAATGTCATTAATTTTGAAATAAAGATGGTGGTCATTTTAACATAATTCTATGGATGTTAATCCCCACATGTGAGATACACAAGTTAATTTTTCTAAGGGTTGCAAAACCCTACCTAACACAACCTTTCCAAAAAAAAAAAATTGTCATTTTCAATTTCAATTTTTAAAAGGAAAATCCTTTCATTTTTATTCTCAAATCTTGTCAAAATTGGTTATTTGCACATGATTAAAAAAAAAAAAGGTTGTGCAAAATGTTTGGGAAAAAACGTCTATACACCTCGTGTCAATTTATTTACAAAATGGTCGATAATTTGTATGCATTATTTTCGTATTTATATGCATGACTTTCATTTATTTTTCCAATTCTTAGATTAGATAACCCTTTTGAAAAAATTGAATGCACATTCGATTTGAATGTCCAACTTTTAGAGTTCGACTCAATTATGGAAATATTAAGTCCGATCTTATTTGTAGTTATATACTTAGACTTGACACATCAATATTACTAAAGGTATTATTTGCTCAAATCTCGTAGAGAAATATGCAACAGTAACATTTCGTACATACTCCATTAAGGCACTTCTCCAAGAAAGTGACTTACAAAGAAGTGTAAAAATAAAATAAGATAATATCGCAAGTTGGGACTTTTGCTGTATTTAACTATTTTCATTGCAAGAATGTGAGAGATTCTAAGCAAAATGAGAGGTTGGGGCCCCTCTTGGTGGGCCGGGTCTGGCAATTATTTGCAAAATCGTAGGCCCAAGCAATAATCTAGACAGTTGAAATGTTGAATTGACAGGTGACATTTCGTAGAATGTTATAAATGAGAAAATCAATTAGATTATTCTACCGTTCATGCAACTTGTTGAATAAAATTTTTGGCATTATGTTTAACTTCATTAATGAGTTGATGGATTCATGTGAAAAACATATTTTTAATCTATTATAATTTTGAATTAATTTCATTAGAATATTTTTATTATTAGTATTGTTATTATTATTATTCATGGGCAGAGGCAAATTTAGGGGATCCACCATCAAAAAAAGAAGAAGAAAATTTAAATAGATTTTTTTTTTTTATTTTTTTTTTTTCAAAAAACAGGTCTTTTTTTTGTGGAATTACTTTTATATATATTTTCCTCCTAAAATTGTTTTTAATTCCCTTCTAGCTCTGCTGGGTACATGAGCATGTTTTGTACACAATACTAAATTTGATTAAATTGTATTTTGTCTTTAATATTATCGAATACAGTTTAATTCACTTTTATTTTACATGTCAAATCTGTCTCGAATTTCTTTTCCAATGACTGATCACTTTAATATGGCACAAGTTGCAACTTGCAAAAGAATTGACTATACCCTTCCCTTTACATTAATATTTAAGCTCATTTTCAAGGTAAAAAAAAAATGGCATTCTTAAGTGCATTATATATTTCTTTATGAATTGCATTTATGTTACGTTATACTACCAAAAATCGTACCCGTTAATTTTCGAGATTGATGACTGAGAACGAGTACGAACGAGATCTTTCGATACCTGAAATAAAGACATTGAAGTGTGTTTTCGTCGACCCTCCGATACTTAAGTCAGAGAGAGAATTTATGAAAAAAAATTATATGCTAAAAATTATGTAAAAACGTACTTAAATAATGAATTGGAATGCTGTATTTCTAGAGAGAAGTAGTACTTTCCTGGTAAGATTATGTTATTGAAAGCTCTAGGTGTTCTACCATGCTTAAAAGTTGGAACATGATTAATATTGTACCATTAATGTGTAGTAAAAATAAAATTTCAGTGGTAGAATCTTTTTTGGAAGAGGCAGTATATTTATAACAGGACTCAAACACTTCGAATTGGATAAACCTTATCATATAGAAGAGTCTTGCTAGGTCGGAGTTTGCTAGGTTCGAGATTAAGATATGACCTCGAGGAGGTCCTAAGCTAACGGGAATGTTGTTCCCGAGGAGATATCCCGACGAAATTTTTGTGATGAGGAGGTTCACTTATGTACCCGAGGATACACGTGTCCAAGCTCAAAAGCCCGACAATAGGGGTGCGAAAATTGGTGGAATGGGCAGCATTGCTCCTTGGGTTAACATGGTCGGGGTCATGCCTATATTGGGATCATCATCTTCAATTCTAGTATTCTTTGTGTTTCAACTTGTTTAGACCTACATGCTCGGGTGAACTAACTTAAATATGTTGAAAATAAAATTTAACAAAATAAAATATAAAGTTCAAATTTTATTACCATCCTTTTATAAAAATCTCCTAGATCAAGTATTTTTCGATATAAATAATTAATAATGAACGTAAAATTCTATACATGTACTAGCAGGTTTGAACTCTTTTTTGGTAGTCCCCCCACTAGGAAATTAATGGGCTGTCCACTCATAATTATTAATGAAGGATTAAATACCATTTCATAACATGCCCGACAACATACAATTGTGGTCCCTTTCTCTTGATGATATTATCATGTACCATTTTGCTTGGCCACTTGTGAGAGGAGAAACAAATATGAGGAAATTTTATTCACAAGATTAAAGTTTTGATTGAGAGATAATATGGAAAAAAGAATTGACTTAAAAGTAACTTAAATAAGTACCAAACAAGGGCCAATGAAATATATTTATGCTGTCTGATTTTATGGGTTCGGTTTGTATATGAAGATAGAAAAGGAATAACTCTTATAAGATATATATGTACACAAAGTTCACCTCAATACAATATGTCTCGGTCTTCTATAAAAGTATATATAATTTGTGCTTCATTAAGCAAGAAAACACTCGAAAATAAAAAAAATAAAATATTTTTCCATTACAATCGTTAAAAGGGGGTCTTTAAATTTTGCCAAAATAATTCAATTCAAGTGATACCCAAGTTTAGAAAGAGTATCATATTGGACTACACTTTCTTCTTTGAAAGAAATAAAAATAATAAAGTCGTCGCGGTAATGACTCATCACTTTAATTAATTATCCCCATTTTATATTTAAAATAATATAATAAACATCAATATTTTAATACATAATAGAGGACAATAATGAATAGTAACATATAGATATATCATAAAAAAATATAAAGTACTGCCCAAATGATGATCCTAGCTTGTCATTTGAATCCACCCTTTAGAGAAATATTTTTCATTTATCTTTGAGATTGAATTCTTGTCTTTACCATTCATCAATAGAGCAGTGTCAGTCTGTACATTTTCCTATTCTCACTTAAAATTAAGGGCAGAATGATTGTTTCTATACTCAAGACATGGATATCCATGCTGCAAAGAGTTGGACATTTTCATAGTTTTGTACACAAGCCATTAAATATACTTTGGTATGATTAATACTCATCTGGTGAGAAAGAGCTTTTATTTGTCACCATGATTTACTTTAGTAAGATTCTTTTCACCAACAATAATGCATTGTGATTTGTGTCTAAACTGTTAAAATTCTTTGACATGATGAAACCTACGAAGCCAATTATTAGGTCATTAACTAAAGTCTAAAGGAGTTAACAGGGGTGTGCACTTGCTGGTAAATTTTGGCTTGACAGAGAAATAACTATTTGGAATTATAAATAACTTCTATTATTACGTTGAACTGAAAAAATATCCTTCACATATAGGTTCGATTCATATTTTAGTGTGCATGTAGGATTTGAATTTAAAACTTGTGCAAGTTTAGTTAGTACGCCGAATCACTTAAAGTCATTTAAGAGTTTAAACCATTAAAAACAAACATTTCATTTACATAGAGTCGATATCAACCCTTTACTTTCAATTCCTTAACACTCTTTTTTAGTTAAATAAGATTAAAATCAAAAGATGATACGTTAGAATAGTTAATTTTAATTATATAGAAAGTATAGTGAAAGTGAAAGTGAAAGTGAAGTGAGGGAGTGAACAAGAAGAGGGTGACCCTTTTCTCATCTCCTTTCATTATCTCATCTCCTGGCTGCTTCTTGCTGTCTGGTCGAAAAAATTGTACCAAAGATTCCATGAACCAAATTTGAAACCACACACAAGCACACAGATCAATATATTCAGCAAGAAAATTTCTCTATCACGCACAGAGAAAATGATGGTTCTGAGGGATTAAAATCAATCTTGTTTCTTTAAGGTACTTATGGATGGAAAAACCCTCAAATTTGAGGGAATAATTTTGAAAAGAAAACAGAAGGAATTAAGAATTGGTTATGCAGTCACTGCAGTTTTAGAGTGGAATGAATATAGAATCTTCAAAATCTCTATTTTTTCAAACTATTACTTCTCATGTTATGCTTATATGTTGGCTTTTTGTAAATATTGTGCTGTTTTTGTGTGTAATAAGCAGGTTCAAGGCTAGGAATTTTTTCAAACAAGGTCGTGCTGGGTAATTTTCCATTGAAGAAGTAATTTTCTTGCATACTTTTCTCCTGTTTTTCAATCTGAAAAGGGAGAAAATAAAACACTCTCCGAAGGCAAAGAATACCTGGGTTTCAAAAATCTTAATTCTTGGAAAATCCATGTCCCAAAGCTTCCAACAAGGTATATACAATATTTCAAACGCATACGAAAGATCTGTGGCAGCCAAACAAGGCTATTGGATTAGCGAAAACGAAATGTTTAGAGTGCAAGGTTTTGAGAAAGTGGATTTATCTGGGCAGCCACCGGCGTATGATACCGGAGGGATGCTGACTGAGATCATAAACTTGCCATGCCGAAAACCTTCTAATGAAATTTTGGATGATCAGATGCAGATCCAGTCAAGTTATAATCGATGGCTGCAAAAACAGCAAATTCCTGCAGAAGTTCATGAGGCCGAGGTGAGTGTGTTTAGCAAAAAAGTAGCATGTAATTATAATAATATTTATATACAACACTTAGTGAAGTGATTTTTCATCAATTTTGATTACAGCTTCCTTTTATGATTCCACATGTTAAAGCATCTTCTCCTCCTATATCTTCTTCGATCCAGAAGTTACCTCCCAACTCATCAGACTTTTCTCTTCAAGGATTTCCCTTGGTTAATATGGACCCTCCACCTCAATCTACTTGGATAACTAGCAGCAGCGGTGGGGATGATACTAATGCGAAAATCGAAAGTATGATGGAGGGACAAGGACTTTCTTTATCGTTGTCATCGTTGAGGCACTTGGAATCCGCAAAATTCGAGGATTTAAGAATGGAAAATGGTGGGATTTACTTCCAGAGTCAAGGAATGGGGACTTATTCAAGTAATCCTTATGATCCAAAGAATCTTGGGCTTAATCAGCCACGGGATGATCAAATTCATTTTGGATATACAGGATCTCCAAGAATCACAAATGGCTTGAAGAATTCGAAATATTTGAGATCTGCCCAAGAATTGTTGGAAGAATTCTGCTCTGTTGGGAGAGGGCAATTCAAGAATCAAAAAGTGAGAAAGCAAGATAGAAACCCTAATTTTCTCTTGAATGGAGGTGGCAGGGGTGGTGCTGGGGCCTCATCCTCAAAGGAGCGCAACCCTTTATCTCAAGCAGAAAGGGCCGATTACCAGAGGAAAAAAATCAAGCTATTATCAATGCTTGATGAGGCATGTAACTCTCTCTCTCTCTCTCTGCAATCACACAGCACGCCAAATCACTGTAGGAAGAAATTATGTCAATTATATTACAGGCAAAGAATTCGGTGCATCCTTTTTTCTTAATACAGTCGAATTCACCTTGACAAACATGCTCTATAAGAATTATATTTAAATTTTCGATCTGTTTGTTTTCTTGAAATCAATATGAAGCCAGCTAATGACATGAATATCCCACCAAACTGAGAACAAAATTTATCATTTCTTTACCGACTATTTAGTATAATATGGTCATTAATTATTCTCAGCCATGTTTATGCTGACAAGCTTCTGATAAGGGTACATGTCGTTTGAAGAACGACATGCCTCCTGTAGAGGTTGTAAGAACATCCTTAATTAACAAATTCTTCTGCTTAAGAAAAATTATTTCCCTTCTGCTTAACTTGGGGACCATTATCTTTTAAACCTTCTTTAATCTTGAATTGTTTTAAATAATTCATGGTGGTGAATCATTGGAAGCTAGAAGACATCAAATACTTCATTTATAAAGAATTTATACTGGCAGGCTTTGGTTAAAGGAAGAAATGGACAGCATAAAACTACTGTACTAGAAGTACTATTTGAAAACTTAAAGAAATCATCCTTCACCTGCATTATGTTCAAGATCAATTAATAATTACATCTTTTCGCATTTCCTCTTCGTAGATTCCTAATGTTTGCTTTAAAGATTTGGTATATTAATAAATTAGTGAATACAAAGCAGTAATGTCTCAACTTTATTTCTACCTTCTTTTGCCGGAAAAGTATAGTACATTGCAGAAATTAATGTTCTTAATTAAAAGCTTGCCTTTGTGCTGGTCATGTTCCTTGAACATAATCATTAGACCTTTTGCATACTATGAGTTGGTAAATATGCTATTTGTAGTTTTCCAATGTAACAAGTGTTGAGCTTTTTAGACTATATAGTCTTAATATCATAGTATGTAGGCACAAGTCTTGGGTTCAATTCTCATTGCCCCTCGTTAATAAAAATTATGCACATGACGGAGCGTGTTTAGCCTATATATAGCTTAAACTTATGGATGATGTGTTGTGTTGGTCAGCTAATATGATTTATTTTTGTTTATTTGTGGGAACAGATAGATGGAAGATACACACGATACTGCGAACAGATGCAGGCAATGGTGAATTCTTTTGAATTGGTAATTGGAAATGGGGCAGCAATGCCATACACAGAGCTAGCCCAGAAGGCAATGTCTCGGCATTTCCGGGGCACCAAGGATGCAATAATTGCACAGCTTAAGCAGATTTGTGAGATTCTTGGGGAAAATGATGTTACAATTAGTACTGGGTTGACAAAGGGAGAGACACCAAAGCTTAAGCTGCTTGAACAAAAGTTTAGACAGCAAAAAGCCCTTCATCACATGGGATTGCTGGATCCTGAAGCCTGGAGACCCCAGAGAGGATTGCCTGAACGTTCTATTAACATTTTGAGAGCCTGGCTTTTCGAGCATTTTCTCCATCCGTACTCTCTCTCTCTCTCTCAACATTTTCTTGTTAAAAAATTCTAAGTTTTCCGTGTCCGTAACCACTTAAACCTTTAGACGCGCTTTTTCAACATGTTATGAAACATATTTATGAAATTTTTTGAACATATCCTTCATATGATGAGATAATTTTTCCCATTTTAATAATTTAAGCCGATGAATATACATGCTAACTAACAAACATCGGTTATGTTATATGTACATAATAGGTTACATAATGGTTTGCATAAAAATAATGTGAAACATAATTGGGTCAAAATTTCTTCGATCAAATAAAAAAAAAAAACTCCTCATTTTCTTTTTGACAACTCATCTATATGTAAATTATTATGTAACCGCTTACGTACAAGTAGCACTATTCTACAAACATATACACACATTATAAGTTCGTACATTTCTGGCAGAACCACTTAATTATTTGTGGTATCAAACATAAATCCTATTCTGTTTGTGGCTGTTGGGCTGTTTATCACTCCCATGCAAGAATTTTATTAATGTAATGATATGGGATTTTAATCTGCTTTGGTTTCAGGTATCCAAGTGAAGCAGACAAGCTTTTGTTGTCTAGGAAGACTGGTTTATCCAAAAATCAGGTACTCATTACATCTTTTCATATCAAAATTGATTCGTCATATCTCTTGAAAGGGAAAACTCAAAATACCTTTTGCTACACAACGAACTTTTGACATTTTCATTTTTTTTTATTTTTTTTACTTCACTTTCCTGGGGAATAATAACCTTTTTCCCAGAGGGATTAGGAAATGCTTTTAGAGGCTTTTAATTAAGTATTCCTTGTGTGACTTCATTTTTTGCTAATAATTTGGAGGATATTGAAATTTCTAATGTAGGTGCATGCTTAGGTTGAGAAACGAATTGCTGGAGATTTAAGTGTTTATTTCACTAATTAATCAACAAAGTATGCATAATAATTTACTATCCTACATAAAAAAAAATATTCTTCAATATATCAAACATCTTTGGGCTCTAACATTTATGTTCGAGTGAACTTATTTTGAAAAGTCTCGACATTCCCTTTTGATAGACATGGATAGGAAAGAAAATAAATGAACCTCTTACAATTGTAAAAAGTAAGGAAAAATGTAGAGTTGGGGTAAGTGGAGTAAAAGTAATTGACAAATATATTTTACCTGAGAAAGAAAATAAAGAAATTTAGTTGATCAATCGTCACTCCATAAAATTAGTTGCATTTTTTTGGGTATAGTGATAATTAAGATTAGACAATCTATAAACTAGCCTGCATTTTTTCAATATAGTGATAAATATATGATGAGTATTGTGATAAACTATTATAATCCTTTTAAGTACTTAAAATTGGACAACATGATCGATCGGAAGATCCTTTCATTAGTACAAAAATGATTCAGCAGGCTCTTACTTTAGTACAAACATGTTATTTCATAAGATACGAAGTATTTTTTGTGACCACGTGTGACTTTAGTGCGAAATTATCACGAGGGCGATAGAATTTTAACATTTGTTAACAATTACATTTGAACTATTATCAGAACTTCATAAAATTATTTATGAGTTTAAATGTATATGGATATATTTATATGTCTGATTATGCTAGTGTGACTTAAAAATATTTCTAGGAGAATAGAAAAAAAAAAATTGAAATTACATGTTTTCCTATTATTTGAACACTTCACCGGTGATTTCATTCTAGTGATTTCATCGTATTCATATAAAGTCAAAAATACTTTTTTATTCATATATGTATTTATTTATTATTATTTTGCATTGTTATACAAATTTGCATGATTTTCGGAGTTTTACATGGTTGACTAGAACCATGTTTGATCCATATTTTTCTTAAAATTCATTCTTTAAAAATTCATTTTCAACCACATATTCTTCAATAAAATAATATTACACGTAAATCCAAAATTTTTCTTATTTTTTAACCATATATTTTTCATCACTTCACATCATAAAATGCATTTCAAAGTTGTAATTTGCATTTCAAAGTAGTGACTATATATTGTAATTTGCATTTCAAAGTTTTTTACCGGGTTTAATAACAAATTCCCTTGTAATTATGCCTCTATTTGGTGGGGATTATGTCTCTATTTGGTGAAAATTAAAATCAATTTTGATAAAAATTGATGTAATGTGTTATTGAAAAATTGTAGATCTCATAAAATATATGATTAAAATTAATTGTTGATTTTGACATAAATTAAAATTAAAATCTAGATTTTAATTAGTACCAAACATGGGCTTTGATAGAAGTTAATAAAATGTGTGATTAAAAAGTTGTAGAACCCATAAAATATGTTGTTAAAATTAATTGCTAATTTTGATTTAAATTAAAATCTAGATTTTAATCTATACCGAACTAATGTGCACGGTATCCATCTTATACTAAACATTGAGACCCATCATAAATTTTTATCCATGAATGAAGTGATATGACACGTCACTTATATGTTTAGCATAAGATGAGCATCGATACACATCATTGTTTGTGTATTTCAGATATCAGTGACCAAGTCAATTGGACACACATTATACCTACACATCTTATTGATCCCTAAACTAGACATAAATAAAACAAAAAATTATAATTTTATTTTTTATATCATCTATTCTCATCTAATACTTCGTACAATGGTTTAAAAAAGAAAAAATTCCCACTAAGAAAGGACAAAGGGTTTATCATGTGCACAAATAATACAGGTACATTTATGATCCATGTATCCACTGCACTAACTTTCTCCAAACATCATAAATTCACTTTTTCCAGGTATCAAATTGGTTCATAAATGCTAGGGTTAGGCTGTGGAAGCCTATGGTGGAAGAAATGTATCAACGGGAGTTCCAAGAAGAACAAGAGGCAGCTGCGGCAACACAAGACAATATTAATGAACCAAATTCAGAAACCCATAGCCAAAATATTGCTGTGACCACTGCACAAACTACAATGCTCAACACTGCTACCACACCACTAGCAACAAGCAAAATATCAGAAATGAATGCGTCAGAAAAGGACCCTTCACAAAACATCATCAATTATAGGCAGTGCACCTTGGGAAACCAACTCAGTTTCCAAGGTGGCACCTCCTCCCCCTATGCTGCATCCATATCCACCACGTGTGCTGACCTGACGCCAGCCGTGTACAGGTGTTTTATGACGAAAGAGGCTGAGGCAGCCGGAGTGCATGATTTGGGAATATCGACTAATGAAGGTGTCAACGCGGGGCTTGTTAGGCTTGGGAGTACTCTGGCAGGAGATGTGTCTCTCACTCTGGGACTTAGGCATCCAGGAAATGTACCTAGAAATAGAATGAGCCAACTCTCAATCTCAGATTTCGAAACTTAATAAATTTAGTCCAGCAAGTGTTTGAGGATGTTGCAGTTTTAGAAGACAGTACTATCTATCATAAAATATAGAATATGTGAGTTGATTGTTTAAACTATTAAGCTGTATAGAGGAGAGAATAATTTAAGGACATCTTGTCATGTGTAACATTTGCAGGGGCAGGTTTTAAAATTATGGCTATGATAGAAGAATGTATGCGTGTGTACTTTGTAAGTAATATTCCACATATTTACATGAGCTTGTATGAGGTTCTATTGATAGTAATTAGATGCCTCGTGTAATGACCTTGTAGAATTGACGGCTAGACTAAGAGAGTCGTATTAACATTTTGCTGGTATGAATAAGGGTTTTCGAGAGTGAATTTTAATCCGTAGAAGGATCATGAATAATTCTTGAAGTTTTACTCTTTTACTTCATGCTACATTTGAAATTGTTATTAAGTTTTACAAATTATATTTTTTCCTTCCTTTTTCTTATCTTTGATTTTTTACATATTTTTCATTCATATTGAGAGCATTACTTTATGATAATACTATTAAAGGTATCTCAATTTATATTAAGTAAAAACAATTTATACACGAAATTGATTTAGATGGGAGATTCACTTGGCAAACTTGATTAGAAGTCTAAAAATTATTTTTGATGGATTCGAAATAAATTTTGATCCAAATATTTTAAACAAAGATATAAAAAAAAAAAAAAAAACAAATGCTCCTATCCAAAATCCTAATTTAGAAACAAATATATTTCCTCATTTTTCATTTTTTTTTACTAAAAGTTGTATCAAAGTTTTGACTATAAAAATAACAATCATGCTACATGTACACTTCATTTGACATCAAGTTTGACATTGTGCCACTTGTCGTGGCATGAGTGGACAATTTTAAAATAAAACACACTCTCCCACCCATTTGCATTTGAAAATACATGGAGTGTCAAACTCCATGTCAACCAATTAATGTACAAAAAGCTTTATTCTATAAATAATTTGATAATAAAATTTGACTTGACATCTAGGTGGATCATAATAATTTCAATATGTACCATATTTTATAAAGGAAAATAAAAACCCTAACACAGTCTTCCAATTAAATACAATCTTTAAGAAAATTAATCTAAAACAAATAAATAGAAGCTAATTTCGGCTTGAATATATAAGTGACGATTTGACCAACCTAAATATTAGAATTTGACCCGAAATCAATTGACTCAAATTGTTCAAAGACTTGATTCTATATGAAAGACAGTCATTATTTGTTCGATTTTGACACGGTTGACTTGATCCAAGTAACCGACTACCACAAAAACATCATAAATTGATAAAAAGTGGATATTCCCACCAAAGCCGTCAAAGATTCGTGGTGGGGATGATCAAGAAATTCTCAATGGGACAAAATAGTAATGTCTTTCCCCGAATTATCCCGTCCCTTACAGTGGTGGATCCAGGAGTGAATGTCAGCTAGAGCGGTAGTTGATCATCGTTCGTCAACGGTTGTAATAGTACGATTGTTTATTAATATTTCTGATACTAATGGGGTTGTTAAATCCAATTATCCCAAGTAACCAAAGATGCAAATGAGCCAACCTTATAATTTTTTATACTATATTAACTATTAATTGTTAAATTATTAATTCAAATTACTCGTCCATCATTTTAAGTTTCCCACGAATTCACAAATTTCACAATCTTCATAAATCATAAATCTTCACAATTCACATAATAAATCTCCAATCAAATGATCAATATATATAAAATACCACTTTAACTTTAAGTTCTAAAATTAAGATCAAACTATTTAAAATTTATTGACAAAAAAAACATAGTTATTATCAATGTACCTTGAAGTTGGGAAGCAGTGCTTTCCAACCTCCACAACCAAAAGAATAAAAATCAATTATAACCAATCTATCACCACCATTTAGCAAAGAATCAACAATTTCCTGAGCAGAATGGATCTCTATCATGTTGGGCTTAAGGGTCTGTTTACATTGTCTTAGGGCTTATGTGCAAACTGGAGATTCACAATTGAAGGAGAACCCCCAAAATACCATATGTCTATGTTCTTGTAAGTGGCAATTTCTCGTACAAGTCTCGGGATTCTGGGCAAGGCCGACATGCCATGTGACGGCGTGAGTTGGGACTGTGTGCGGCTGCAGGAGAGCGAGCTATGAGGTACAACTTAGAAGATAGGTTTTGGGACTTTGGCTCTATATTTTATTTAATTTTTTTTGAAAATGTGAGATGAATCGTATGAATCTGATAATTGATATGGTCCATGGGATAACATGTTATTAAATTTTGTTTGCTTTACATTTCGTAATGGGCCGATTGTTTTTTTTAAAGCCCAACTAAAGAAAATATAAAAGGGAAAAATTCATGAATCCAACTTTTAAATTTCAAAAATTAGACATTTGACATATATATCTTTTTATATATTTATAATTAACTCGTTCCACCTCCATCACCTATGTCGCTCCGACGATCGTCAGGTGACCGTTTCGGCGACTGCTCCGATTCCGACGATCGTTCCGGTGACTGCTCCGATTCCGGTGACTTCTCCGATGTCGGTGAATATTTCAGTGATCGTTCAGCCATCGATTTATTCCGACGAATGCTCCAATTCCAACAATTGTTCCAACTCCGGCGACTGCTTCGAACCATAACTCTACAAAACAACATGTGACATGTTTATATTGATTTGTGACTTATAATTTACATGTGACTGTGATCTATGATCTTAATGAAGAAATAATTAACCACAGTTCTATACAATATGGTCATAGCTATCAAATTAATTAATCATATAGATATGTGACCCGTCTGTATTGATTTGTGAATTTTATAGGTCACTAATTATTTCTCGATCACGAATCGAAAATTTTATAAGTCACCGATTATTTCGAGATCACAAATCAATAATTTTATAGGTCATATATTATTTTATTATTCACAGATCAAAAAATTACATATTACTCATATATTTTCAAATTTATTGGTCACAGATTAATTTTTAATCACAAATTGTCGAATTTTAAGGTCAAAGTTATAGTTGGTCACATACACCAAACACCCCACCAAATTTTATAGGTCACAAATTTGTTCGAGGTCACAATTTTTTTTATCGGTCACAGATTAATCAATTTAATGGAAACAAACAACAAAATAATATGTGAGCACCATCTCACCACTGCCACCTCCTACAAATCGATGGTTGAACGGTCATTGAAATATTCGTAGGCATCGGAGCAGTCACCGGAATGGTCGCCGGAATCGGACCTATCGCAAGAATAATCACCGGAATGGTCGCCAGAATAATCGTTGGAACGGTCGTCGAAATCAGAACAGTCGTCGGAACGGTCGTCGAAATCGGAGCAGTCGACGGAACAGTCGCCGAACGATCGTCAAAGCAGCAGAGGTGGCAGAGGTGTGGTGAATTACATATATATATATCTGATTTTTGAAAATTAAAACTTGAAATCTGATTTTTGAATTTGAATCTTGAAAAGTAGGATTTCATGTAATTGCACAATATAAAAATATGCCCAAGAACACCATCCTCTTCTTCTCCATTTTGCTTTCCCACAACTTCACTGTGATAGCAACTGAGCTCAAGTAGCCGCGCTTGTAAATTTCGACGGATACAGCACGGGTGACTGCTCCCCCTCGCTCTATGCTAGATCTGCCACTGGTCCTTGCCAATCATTACATTAAAATATCAATAAAAGAAGCATGCTGATTTTTGTTTGCATTCCATTGGATTTAAAATTTCAGATGGCCATTAAACTTTGCATAATATTTCTATTGGCTATTAAATTTTAAAAATTCTTCTGATGAACATCAAATTTATCAAATCATTATTCATTTGCCATTAACCTGCAAGAGAAATCCAAGCATCATTGAAATTATCAAATCATTATATCATCTATCATTCAATAACTTAACGCTGAAAAATTCGACGAACTTGCTGACGTAACAATTCAAAATGCTTACGACACATTATTATCATTAGTTGATGATAAATCAGCCAAAAATATGCTTATAAAAATGCAATTAACGCAAAAAATAATAAAAAATAAATACAAATTCAAATACAAATAAAAAAAACATGCAAATGTCAAAATTCAATCGCATTTTTATAATCACTTTTAGCCCTTGTTTGAGCCCCATTTTTTTGGGGGAAAAAATCATTCTTGAATAGTCTTTTGATCTCATTTTAATCACATATTTTTCAATAAAATAATATTACACGTAAATTCAAAAAATTTCTTTATTCTTTAACAACACATTTCTTATCAATACATTATTCAAAAATACATTTTTTAAATATAAAATTGGGGCTCAAACAAGCCCTTGATATATGGAAGCTTGTTATTTGTTGATTTGTTGTCATGATTTATATGGCAAGAGTTTGTTGGATTTGCCGGTGATGAGTTAGTGAGTGATGGATGAAATTATGATTTGATGAGTTTGGTGATTATCCGAAAGGCTTTTCAAGTTTAATGATCAATAGAATAGTAAACCTGTTTCGTAGATATTAAAATTAGATTTTTAGTAAATTTTGATAAAAATTGATGAAATGTGTGGTTGAAAAGTTATGGATCCCATAAAATGTGTGTGATTAAAATTAATTATTGACTTTAACTTGAAATTTTAATTGAATTTTAATCTGAACCTAATAGGGTCTTTTAGCCCATGTTTGAGCCTAATTACAATTTTCACTCTCATTTTTCTACTCATTTTCAACCACACATTTTTCAATAAAATAATATTTTCCATCATATCAATAACTTTTCTGTCATTTTCAACCACACATTCTTCATCAATCTATTATTACAAAATATATTCTTTCAAAATAATGTAGCTCAAACACATCATTATTTTTTTAAAGTTTATTGGCCAATAAAAAAATATTGTAAAAAATTCAAAGGCAATTTGCTTTTCAACCCCATCGCCTTACATTTACCAACACCCTCAGTTTCTTATCCTCCAGTTCTATACAATCCTATTATTCGATTCCTTACTTCTGCCCTGAAGGTTTTAGAGAACTCACTAGAAACGCGTATCTGGTTCCTGGGAGCACGACTTCCACTCCCACTAGGCCTCTACATATAGCAATTGCAGCCAAAAAACCGCCGATCCCAGCCTCTCCCGCCCTCCCCCTCCTCAACACATACAGACATAATTCTGACAGTTAGTTATGATTGGCCGAATCCCCCAAAAATTGAAGAATTTATTATCGATTTTCCCTGAAAATAAAGCCCCGAGGAACTAGTAATTAGCATTCAGAAGATCATCCTTCACTACTGTAAGAGTTGCTTTAATTTATTTTTTTGCATCTTTAATTGAATGCCCATTTAAAATGAATCATCTTTATTTCAACCATCATCATTTAACGAAGACATGAAACAATGTAAAAGGTTTACGCTCCTTTTTCCTTTCCTTTTTGCATTTTGTGCTTTATCTGTTGTGACTACTTTTGTTTTTTACAATTATATATGTTTTTTTTTCCTGAAAACATAGTTGCCTGTTAAAAAAAAAAAATTATATATATTCTTTTGAGATACTAATGGTTGATTATTAAAGCCCACTTGGAGCGGGTCTGGTATTATTCACATGAATTTCATAATACGATGAATGAAAAAAAAATGAAAATTCTGATTGGGCAACTATAACCAGGTACCCACTGATTGTATTAGCAGACAAATTTTGTTGATAGATTGTTTTGGCCTCGAGAAGAAGCGAAAATTTGGCTTATAAGCCAAAAGAGGCCAAATTTTGGCTGGATATTATGACGTGTTCTTTTTATTTGAAAGACTAGTAAGATTTTCACCCCTTCTGCTAATCTGACCCAAAGAAAGAATCAACAATTGTATTTCCAAGTAGTAATTGATATATGCCAAATGGGGGCTAATAATTTGGCATTTGCGTCTATAAATAAAAGAAAAAGGTAAATGAGGCATGATTGGTTGCAGTTGTCATTTCCCTTTGGTGACTTCATTTATTTTTGTAACAGGTAACATATCTAGTTGAGAGGCTGTGATTTGTTTAAATCCCCTGCATATATCAGATGTTGCTATTGTATAACCAATCAATTTATTGACTGAAGTCTGAATTTCTTTGAACATTGATCGTTGAACATTTCATTACTCAGCATGGATAATATGGTAAGTTTAAATTTCTTTGCACTGCAAAAGCGAAATGATCTACCCTCACACTATTTGTACTAGCTATTAAATTTTTCTTTCAAAGATAATGTGTGTCTGCATGCATAAGTGGCCGTGCTTTTATGTCTCCTCCACATGTGTTTGTGTGCATAACTTTTCAATTTGCTGGAGACAATGTTATACAGAGACTATTCGTGAAAGGGCAAATAATCTGATTCTAGAACACTGAAAAGATATGGCAATACCTAATGGAATATCGATCTGTGTTCTTGACTAAGAAGCAAGGACACGAACATGGGATTCAAAAGCAACACAACAAAGATGCACGGACATAAATTTTGCAAAATATAGGACACAACACATTGTTAGGACTTTCTAATGAATTAGTACATATGATACATCTATATATGTATTCATATTTATGCTTTTGTATCTTTCTCTGTTCTTGATTCTTATTTACTTAAGCTAATCTTGTTCTGGATCATCTAATTATCGCCTACGTGTGCCTTGTGAAATGGGGAAAATTACACGGGTTCTGCAACGTATCTTGGTAGAGTATTTAGGTCGGGTCCCCAATCTGTATAACAGAGCATCTGAGTTCCCCAACCTACTACTCCGTAGCCTTTGGGTCCCAAATTGATGGAAACCGCCATTTGACTATTAGGAAGTCAGATATAGTGTTAAAAAGACAATTGAACCTGTATTTTGAATAAAATAAAAAGAATAAAAAGAATAATCAATTTATTCAAGTCTATAACCCCAATCCATCCCCCATGTGAGCGCCATCTCCTTCCCTCTCTAAGTTGCCCAGCGTCTACTCCCTTTGCCAGCCAAAAACCCTGCCCAAATCCAACACTATGGCCTTGATTCTCAGTTCACTTTCAAGCTACGCTCTCCAAAGTGTTACCAAAACTGTCCCAACAAACAAGATGGATCAATTCGAATATGAAAAGAGTGATTTTTTACATTTAACAGGTAGATGCATCATATTCTAAGATCTGGCCACAAGAGAACTATGTTCAGAAATCTAAAACCAATTCTTGAGCATCCTGATTCTACACTCTCCTAAAGATCACTGACCAGACAAGGCATTCTCTACCGAATCAATTAATTTTGCTGCAACTTTGAACAATACAAGATTATCAACATCCAGAGCTCTTCACGAAGTAGAAAGGACTTGCACGGGGGAGAAATGGAATTTGAATGGCTTGTTTTCAGAAGCAGTACTAGGGAAATAAGTGAATCAACTAAAAGTGCACCAGACAAAATTAAAACCTGCATTTCACTCACACTGACAAGTATTTTACTAAATCCCCAAAAATCTTACTTTTGCATTTGGAAAAGTTTGAATACTATGGTGTATCAGAAGTTCAGCGCATGGGTGATGGGTCAGAATTTTTGTGAACTATTGTAACAGGGGGATGGTGGATGGGAGTGGGGTGCCGGTTGTGGTGGGGCCTGATGCTGCCGTGGTTGGTGAAGGTAGTGCTGGTGCTAATGCTAGTATGGAGTAATTGGGTGGGTGGGACTTGGGAGAAGATGATAGATTTGATTTTTGTTATTATTGTTTTTTGGTGGTTATTCAATGTGAGGATCAAGCTCAGGACAATGTTTATTTTTGATCATTGACTGTTTTACATCCATTGGGAACCCTAAGGTTACGAAATTGAAAAATTAGGGACACGCTGGAGCTCCTTTAAAGGTTGGGAACCTAAATTCTCTGCCGTGAAAAGGTTGAGGAACCAGTTGTAATTTTGCATGTGAAATAATGTAGTTTGAGCTAATGGCAACGATCATTCGTCTCTTCTATTTTGTTATCATTGTTTATGATTTCTGTATAGCTTTTTCGCCTATCCCCCTTGTGCTGTTTATGAAACAATATATTTTATGATAGTTGTAAGGATAATTTATGTCAGGTTTTCACAATTTTAACCAAGTTCTATTGGTTCAAGTCTAACACAATTTTGCTTTTATACATTTACGTTTTTGTCTTATTGCAAATGAAATTCATTTAGATTTCATGGTTAATCCTATAGTCTGCCTTCGTCTCGTCGGAGTGTCTGATATTGTTCAAGAATTTTCAGGCATTTCTTCATTATTTTGACTTATTATTATTTTTTCCTGGACACGGTCAAAGGAGTGCATACACGGCTGAGAATGTTCCAGGAGTATAGGTCACATGTCAAACATGGACATGTAGCTTTTACTTTTGAGTTTTGTTGGGGGAGGGGGGTAGGTGCCAATCCTTGAACCCTTTACCTCAAGGGTGGAAATAACAATCTTTTACCAACTAGGACAAGGAGAAATTGGTGACTTGTGGCCTTCTCAATATTGTTGGTGCTTCTTAAAATCTTAATATTGATTTTCTGTCTATGATGTTTGTGGATATCAACTAAAGCACATAACCTGAGTTCTATTCATCCCTTTGTCATGCCTAATAACCCAGTTATATAAAAGAAGATCATTTGAGAACATAATAAATGGTCAAATCAGTGTAAACTACTGATGAGGATATTGCTCATGTTTATGTTTAGTTATATTGCAAGTCAGGAGGCTTTAGCTGCCAATAAATATTCAATAAAATGGTGTTCTAATTCGCGTTTAACTGTACAGAATCTTGCAAGACTCTGGCAGTTAAATTTTATAAATTTCATCTTACTGTTTTTCAGTTACCGGGTGAAAATTATCCTGTTCCATAGCAGTTCATGCATGCCTTTCTGCTTTATTTCCATGTCAATGATTTATTGTGTAATACATCCTTGCTGAAATAGTCTCTCATTTACATTTTTGTGATTGGATTTGTCAATTTTGTTGATCCACAGAAGCAAAGAGAACCACCCAAGGTGCCTAGCTACGTGGGAATGGAGGTGGACAAAATTAGCAACTTGCCGGAACATATTATAGACAACATTTTATCAAGTTTACCACTAAGGGATGCCGTGAGGACAAGTGTCTTGTCAAGCAAGTGGAGATTTAAATGGGTTACACTTCCATATCTTGTATTTGAAAATCAGTCTGTCCTGATTTCCGCCCAAGATCAAAGCCTCATAAAGAACAAACTTGTGAGCATTATCGACCACGTGCTGTTACTTCATACGGGCCCCATACATAGGTTTAAGCTTTCTCACCGTGATCTTCAAGGAGTCAGTGATGTTGATAGATGGATTCTTTTCCTGTCGAGGGGCTTCGTTAAAGAATTTATACTTGAAATATGGAAAGGACATCGTTACAAGCTCCCTTCTTCTATATACTCCTTTCAAAAGTTGATCCATCTGGAACTTTTTAATTGTCTTTTAAAACCTCCGAGTACATTTAGTGGCTTTCAAAGCTTGAAGAGTCTTGATCTTCAGCATATAACCATGGACCAAGGTGCATTTGAGGATATGGTATCCAACTGTCCTTTACTTGAGCGGCTGACGTTGATGAACTTTGATGGTTTTACCCATCTTAAAATCCATGCTCCAAATCTCCTCTTCTTTGACATTGGAGGAGTTTTTGAAGAAGTTGGTTTTCAGGATACCATCAATCTGGCTATTGTCTCTATTGGCTTGTATGCGAACACTGGAAGTGACCGGAATGTGGCTTTCGGCAGCACTGGTAATCTGATCAATTTTTTTGCTAATCTACCTCGTATTCAAAGGCTTGAGGTGCAGAATTTTTTCTTGAAGGTAACCATCCATTGTCATCTATCCTGGAAATTCAGAAATTTCGGGTACTGATGACCATGTTGCTCATTAGAAGTGATTATAACATTGAATTGCATAATTTATGATCTGAAGTTTTTGTTTGTTTAATCTCTACATCTTTCCTCCAAGTGAATAGAGAGCCAGAACCAATGACTAACTGAGTACATGTTCGGTTTGTTTGACTTGTGTCTAGTATTTGGCTGCTGGCGGTGTACCAGTAAAGTTGCCTACACCTTGTATCGTTCTTACTTTTCTTTCGATACGCGTTAATTTTAATGACTTGGAGGAGAATCTGGCTGCTCTTTGTCTTCTTCGCAGTAGTCCTAACCTTCAAGAGCTTGAGTTGTTTGTAAGTTTTCTTGCATCCTCCCTGCTGTTGCTACATGTCCTCGTTTTGCTTTAATGGAATGCTTCTAGTCATTCATTTGTTTCTTTTTGGTCACTAAACTTTAAGCGAGATGTGATGTTGATCACTAAACTTCATTTGTTCCAAGTTGGTCATTGAATTTAAATTTTACTTTAACATTCTTACATTCGTTGGGACTGACGGGCTCAAACTAGCAGCTTCCGCTTTGACAGGGGTAGGCGGTGCTGTGACTAATTGAACTACAATTAAAGTGAAACAAGGGATCTAGCAAAAAAATTGATTATTTTTTTATCTTCATATTCTTTATGGGGTATTTCTGAAGGTTAGTTTGATTAATTGAAATGCACTAATGGAATTAATGGACATGGATGGAATAACTAAATCATCAGATATTTTAAGCTTATTGACCAACTTGAAACAGAATGGAATTTAATGAAACTGAACTTTAGCTAAAAGTTTCGAACCCGTCTATTTAATCCTCTTATTGTTCATAGTTTGCTTTTGAGGATTTTGTCAATATTTACATGGTGACTTTAATAGGCTCGCTCAGAGGAACATGCTACCATGAAATCAGTTTCGAATAATGTGGAAAATTATCAGCGTCTCCCATTAAATCAACTGCGGCTTGTTAAGATTGTTGGGATCTCTGGTATTAAACTAGAACTGAGTTTCATCAACTTTCTGCTTGCAAATTCTCCTGTTCTTGAAAGGATGAGTGTCAAGCCTGCTTCGACAGACGGAGGAATGGAAATGGCAAAAGAGTTGCTTCGTTTTCGACGAGCTTCTTCACAAGCAGAAATTATTTACCTCGATGGTGTGCAGGATTAATTATCTATGTTAACTTCAGATGAGTATCTGATTGTGAGCTTTCTTTAGGCAAGACAGGATTCTAATGTTGCAAAAACTTGGGGGAGACAAGAATTCATGGGTGTAAAATTTAATATTGTTTTAGTCCAAGGTTGTGTTTGATTGTCTTTATAATTTATTTATTTTTGCCTTTTGTGCTTGAAACCTGGTTTGATTTTAGAGCCTTGATTTTCATCGAGTTAAAGATGTAGCCACTCTTAGAGGGGTTCATGACTGGTATATGTTAATCTCAAAAAATACGCCAAAAGAATTTTGACCAACTTTCCTTCATGTAGGCGTAAATTGCACAATTGAATATTCCGTTAAGAAGCAAAGATCATAGATTGATAAAAGGTTCAGGAGATTGTTTACACTTCGACGGTCAAATTAAAGACTGGACGAGAGATAATATGAGTGTAAGAGATAGGATAAAAGGATTTGGTTAGGGTTCGAGATTTCATACTTTGGTGTAAAATGATTTCACATATATATAGAGAAGTGGAAATGGGTCCAAGTTCAAGTCCAATACGAGGTTGCCGAGGTTGCTTAGTATAATAGGTTCAATCTAATTAAATAATCGATGTCGAGTTGGCCAATGTAGGTTTTCCTCTATCATGTGTATGTCACATAATTTATAGATATAACAATATTTTGACGAAAAGAGGGGAGTAAAGGTGGGTGGCTATGGCCTATGGGGCATCAAGTATGTGGGCGGGCTCTCCAAGCCATAACCATGCTGGGCTGGTGGAAAAACATGAGCTATGTCGAAGCGAACTTGCACTTGGGACCCAAAGATGTCGTAAAATAGATATCATATTTGAAGAAAAGGCATGTCACATAATTTATAGATATAACAATATTTTGACGGAAAAATGGAACTAAAGGTGGGTGGCTATAGGGCATCGAGTCTGTGGGTTGGCTCTCAAGGCCATAACCATGCTGGGCTGGTGGAAAAACATGAGCTATGCCGAAGCGAGATTTAACTTGCACTTGGGCACCCCAAAGACGTCTTAAAATAGATGTCATATTTGAAGAAAATGTGTATTTCCTGCAATCCACGAATATAGATTTTTTTTTTCATTTTCACACTGGTTAAGAAAATATGATTAATATAATTAAAATTTTGATTTTTTTTACATTTTTTCTAATATAAGAATAAGGATTGTTCATAATTATTGATAACAAAATCTATTGAATAGTGGCATATTTGAAAGTTAAAAAATTAAAGTGACCTATAATTTGAAACAAATGAAAAAAAAAAAAAAAGGTCTAATTTTAGGATAGAGTATAAATAATAAAAGAAGGGGCTAACTGGCCAAACACTTGTAAATTTCATTTTACGAGGGCATGAAAAGTCGAGTAGTGCTATTCATAATCAGTACTAGAGAATTGACAAATATGTTCTTTTATATTGCCTACTTCTTCTTTCACATGTAAGTAAACAAAGACTGCAGCCTTTATAGCCGTCTCCCCGGCAATACTCTAAGTACAGGTTTTTTGGTTCGTCCTCTGGATTTGAGAATTTATTGGCACTTGGTTATTTCATTTTTGTACTTGGAGAGGAATATGAGGCGGCTCTAGATTTTACCTCTAGTAGGAGGTTTGTTATTTGTGAAAATAAAAATTTTAAAAATTACTTCTGACTTTTCAAAATAGGAGGTTTGTTATTTGCGAAAATAAAAATTTTAAAAATTACTTCTGACTTTTCAAAAGTCATCTTAAATGAACCCTTAAAATAGAGGAAGAATAACCTTTTTAAAGTAAAATATGAAAAATAATAAAGAAAAGAAAAAATACAAGAAATCTTGGGCACAAAGTAATATGTCTTGAACTGAAATTTTGATGAATTTTAAAAAATTAAAAATGTTAATAAATTTCGTGAATTTGAATAATTTCTATGTAATCCATAAGAATCTCGTTAAAAATGGTAAAATTAGAATAATTAATACACTATGCTAAACTCTAATGATCATTTTGATAAATATTATGTCTAGTTGGAATATTTGTGAATCAATAATGATGTGAAATTAAAAATTTAAATGGATATTCAATTAATAACCAGACAATTTTTCAATCCAATGAAATCATATATGATGTTTGTTTACTTTCATCAAAATTTTTCATTAATAATCACTAGCTAAAATAGGAACTGATCTCCCTATATTTCTGAAAATTAATTAGAGTGATAAACAGGGCTCCGTCACCCACCACGTTGACTATCTAGATATTGTTTGTATCTAATAGATTTGATACAAATACTATATGATTGCATGATATTTGCAACCTGAGGTTTGCGAAACTACTCCTCAAATTATGAGCATAATTTTTAGATTGTACAATCAAGACGGTGTGTCTTGTTAATACTAGTGATTCTAAATCTCAACTTTTTAATAAGTATTAGTTGAGATGTCGATAAATTGTTTAACTTTATTGTTTGTTAAACACTTTCAATTAATTTAACTGAGAACAAAATACTTCCCATTTCTACTTAGGGAAAACTATTACGCATCATGCCAACATCATAAATCTCCCAGTTAACTTAGTTTATGGTCATAGCTTAATTTTTCCATCAAATTATTTCGATAATGCAGTATATATGAAATTAATCCACCACAATATACTGAGATGAAAAGTAAAAATGTTGAGGATAAATGCGTAGTTTAAACTATTGTCCAAAATGAGTGATATTTTATAACGCAGTAAAAATGATTGTCAATTTGATTTAACGATTCTCTTAGCATTAGGGAGAATAATTAACAAGTTAGAAATAATGTACAAATGCATCATTATCTAAATTATCGCAAAAGATAATTTATTTAGATGCATTTACTGACCAAAGAAGTCAACAATATCTCATACACCAACTTTAAATGCTTAAACTCCAATTAACGTCCCGAAAGACAATTAGTTAATATTATATTTGATATATCTATGTCAGGGCTGAAGCGTAACATTATTCGATTTTAATATAAGAAATCTCCAAACGAAAAATTGAGCAATTAATAAAAATGATCATATTAAGGATGCATATACTCTTGATGAATATTTAGACATACAAGTTTTAAAATTTCAAAATAGGCTCAAGTACCTGAAAATAATGAAAATTGAGATACCTCAATAAATTAAATCATTATGGGAAAAAAAATTGAAAAAGAAAAGAAAAAGTTGTCGACAACATTTTTGCACATGATGTACTGCTTCATATCATGAATAGCGAGGAATTGAAATAAATTTGTTGAAGCATATCGATTGAAGTAATTATTGGCCAAATAAAATGAAGCGATCATATTAAAATTGAATTTACTAGAGAAACTTGAAGTTTTTGGATTTACAGTCTAAACATCTAAATGTGCATACTTATGCGAAATGAAAATGAAAAAAGTAAAATTGTAATATGAAATGTACTACTTTTTACACAATGAATTTCATGAAGAATTGTATAAATAGATAAGTTATCATGTAGTTGATGTAATCACGAGTCTTTACTTGTTAGCGTGGCAATGCATAAAATTTGATATGAATGTAATAAATGTGATTATGGACAATTTATTTTGTATGATTTTGATAATATCCTGAAAGAATTTAATATGTCTGAAGTATAATTCAATTGATATTATCATAAGAAGAGTAAATACGCGTTGTACTTTTTTTTCTTGACCAATGTTTTGTCCAATTGAGTTTTCTTGACAAGGTTTTTAACGAGACAATTTTTGTTCTCTCAATTTATAACAAATTATATAATTTTAAAATTTTTGAAATGCAAAAACTTCACTATTTTTCATAGTTTCAACTAGATAAATCATACTTAACAGGTTTATATGAATTTCATACATACTTTCAAAATTTTCAACAAAACAATAAGTTTCAAAATCACAATTACATAAAGTCATTTTTTACTTTTGTACATATAAAGTTCTTTAAAATTTTGAAATTAAAGTCAAATAAAAGTCTTTTTTTAAAAAGAAAAAAAGTAATTAACTAAAATCAAATAAAAAGATTTTTTTGGAAAAAGGAAAAAAATTAATAAAGTGCGCGTTAAGTGATTAACTTAGCAGATGATTGCTTAATTCATACTTATTATCAAGGCAAAGAGATTTGCATGTGTTTATAAGTGAGAATGAAATTTGCATAGAAAGAAAATAAATTCTAAACAATTCAATTGTTTAGAACTTATTTGTATGCAAATTATTAATTAAATGTCTTTGATTGATTTAGATTTTAACTTTGAAAAATATTATATTTATCATTTTTTATTGGTGTGTAGATAAGAAAATAAGTGATGGTGAATTACTTGAAAAATAAAAATCACACCTTCTTGAAGAAAATGTTTTATTTACTTTTAAGAAAAATATGGTCACGTGACTAAAAGTTAGAAAATATTTTTCATAAAAAAAATTATCAATCAATGAGTGAAAAATAACATTTTCTATTTAAAAAAAAAAGTTAATGAAACAAACTTTAAGACTCAAAAGTTCCATTAGCAATGCTCTAAATAAATAGAACTCTAATTGTTCAAATTATTTATTTTTCTAAGAGCATAAATCTTTATTTATTTGTTCATGTTTGGCAAATTCTTTTTGAGATTATAAGTTAATCAAATCTTGCATTTTCATTGACTTATCAATTTACTATCTCAATTTTTTTTTTTAATTTTATCAAATTGGGGCTATAAGTAAAATAATAATAATAATAATAAGAAATTATTTACAATTGTTTAGATTAGATAACCGAATGAGCCATTCGGGTCCTATTTTCGCTCTGTTTCTCTCCTCTGTGAATACGCGATGATATATCGTATACGACATGCATGCTACCAGAAAACAATTCCTTTCCCCTACGCTCTCGCGAAATTCTAATTAATTTCTTTCAGGTTTAACATTCCGAAACAAAAACTGAATTATTTCTCCATTTCAGAGGGAGAAGAGAGGGAAAAATACTGTAATGGCGAAATCGAGCGCGGACGATGAGGAACTTCGGCGGGCATGCGAGGCGGCGATCGAAGGCACCAAGCAGAATGTCGTAATGTCGATCAGAGTGGCCAAGAGTCATGGGATCTGGGGCAAAGGCGCCAAGTTGGGTCGCGGCCAAATGGCCAAGCCCCGTGTCCTTGCCATCTCTAGTATGCCTATACCATTCTCTCTGTGTGTGCCTGTGCGCAATTACATGTGTTTGAGAGTAGTGACTAGCAGCATCTGATTCACAGTTTGATCAAATGATCATCCGCGCCTAGTTTAAATTCCAGAATTGATCTGAGAGATTACTGATTTTATACTGCTGTTGATTGGCTGGGCATCTGATGTAATGAGCCAATCTTGAACTCAATTTATAACATAATAAAAATCTAGGAAATAATGTAGGTTAATCAACCTGATCGAGCTGGAATTAAGCTTGATAAAGTAGCATATTAGAAGGAAGGATTGTGATTTCAAGCTAGCTCGGCCAATATTAGGCTAGTCTCAAGAGGGATTATTTCTGAATTCTGACGTTCATTTCTTTCTTTCTTTTTCCACTTTATGTAATCTGTGTTTTAACTGAGTCCAGATAAGCAGCAGGATAAGACGGTTGAATACGTGATTTTAATTATGGTGAAATGGAAGCCTGAATTGTATAATTGATATAAGTGAGAAGCCTGGAAACAGATCTATCAGCATGTTAGTTTCCTTTGTTTTCCTTTTTACTGGTCTCCAAATATGGTAATTCAGTGTTGAGCTTACCTTATTTGCATCTCTAAGGTTCCATGGCTAATGAGGGTTTGAACAAGCACGGTATTTTACTATGGTGGTTATGATTTGCACTACTTATATGCTAAAGAAAAATGGAATTTTGCCCATGGCTTATTTGCTTACTCTTTTATCAGTTTTGTTCCTGCTTCAGTTTTGGCTTGACAGTGATTGGACTTACCCATAGAAATTTATTTAGATGTAATTTTTGTTGGCTCTAAAGAAATGAAGGAATATTTCGATGCTTATACACTAGCTTTGTCTGCATAGTAGTCTTAGTGCAACTATGTTTATGTTAAACACCTATTGATGCAATTGTGATAGAATAACTCAATGTTCTCCCTCCTACTAAACCAGAACAGAACAAAGAAAAAGATTGGTACTAGCCGAAAACAATTTGATTAAAGTTGGTCATCTTCTTCAGAATCATTTCTCTTAATCCTGGAAATTTGTGTCTGCCATTTCTTGGTTTGACCTGTCAAACACTTCAGCTTATAACATAAGTAACTATTATCGTGCTTTAACTTAAAGTTGTGCTTGATTTCCTTAACAAAAATGATGTGCTAGTGATTGCTTCTATTCTACTTGTATGGGGTACTTCTGCCAATAACTGCACGTGGTTTATGCAGCAAAGGCAAAAGCTCAACGGACTAAAGCTTTTCTTCGTGTCTTAAAATATTCCAATGGAGGCGTTCTCGAGGTAAGTGTTGATCTTTATATTTTAGTGCATTCTTTTTTGCTTTCGCTTACGGACTTATCTATGAATCTTGAGATTGATGATGGTTGAAATATATCGCCCACTTAAGTACGTGTATCAATGATTCCTCATCAGAGGTGTACCTATCAATCTATTAGTTTGCACCATTTGCTCATAAGTGGATGATGTTACTAGGTGTCTAAGTTTGAGATGATTTAACTGTTTTGCCAGAATATATTACCTTGCTAACTACATTCAATAGCCAATGTTTACTAAATGTTGGGCAAGGAACACTGCATCCCCTTCACCCCCAAAACACAGGCATACATATCCACAGACACACTCAAAGTGGAAAAAAGGCAATACATGATAAGAAAACCTTAACAGGAGAAACAGCAAATGGGATTGAAAAGTGTTGCATATTTTATATCTTTTGACATCTTCATTTTACTAAAATTGACGTCTGTGTATAAAGCAATTTTTTCCTTGGATCAGTTTTCTAGAGTTCTGCGTTATCTGATATCAAATTTTTTATTGTTCAATAGCATGCAAAGTTATACAAGCTGAAGCATCTTTCAAAAGTGGAAGTCGTAACAAATGATCCTAGTGGATGTACTTTTATGCTGGTAATGCTTGCCCATAGCTCTGTTATATTCTAATGGTTCCTCTTAATATATGTTTTTCAAGGATTGTATAGTTAGTGGGTTACTGTCCATGTTGGGAAACATAATTTTAGTCTGATTAACATTGACCCTATCATGAAGGGTTTCGATAACCTTAGAAGTCAGAGTGTTGCCCCACCTCAGTGGACGATGCGCAATGTTGATGACAGGTATAATAGGAATCCTGGTCCTGCACTTTCCAATCCTTATTTAAAAAAATGTTCACTAGTCCCTTCTTTTTGTACATGATGGTGTTTGTATTGTAGAAATCGTCTTCTTATTTGCATCTTAAACGTCTGCAAGGATGTGCTGGGTCATCTTCCCAAAATTGTTGGCATAGATGTGGTGGAGATGGCTCTTTGGGCTAAGGTGGATGCAAATACATTTCAGTTTGCTTCATACTTTTTGTGTAACTTTTTTACGTAGTTTACTAGATAACAGTTCTTTTTATATTTGACATATCATGGTTTGGTTATTTAAATTGGATGGGCTGACCCTTAAAATTTATTTCTATTTCGTAGATATGTAAAATATGTTCACAGCATAAGTGCTAAATAATTTATCGATGGAAATAATACTGGTTAGTTTCTGTATCAGGTGCTGTCCACAGTTTTCTCTCATTTCTATAATATCTGAACCTTCTCAGATCTAACGTAGTCATAAGCATATACTCAGAGCAAAGACAGGCAGAGTAAAATGATTTCTTCCATGAAATAGGAACTTGTATTCACATGGATGAATATTTATCAGTTGTACGTGTGCTATTGTTTCCCCCAGATCCTCAGTTTGAAACCAAAGTCCTCTCTATTTTGAAGATCATCTGTTTCTATTAAAGTAAAAATAACTTGGAGTATGTTGTAAATATATTTGTTGCAGGAAAATACACCAAATATGCCTAAGCAGCAGGTTGATCTTCAAGATGGACCTGTTAAGGATGCAGTTGCAGAAAGTGACATGAAAGTGACCGTTGAAAGAGAACTTGTGTCTCAAGCAGAGGAAGAGGACATGGAAGCTCTTTTAGGCACGTAAGTACTTTAGTTTTGGAATTGAAATAATATACTTTCTGCTGAAATTTGGTCTTATGATTTATTCAAATAGGTTTTTCAATGTTATACAAAGTTATTGTGATTTTTCTTTTCTAACTCACAATTAAGATGTGTTATGAATGAGAAAGATATTGTTGAAAGGTAATTTTTCTTTTGGTTAGACAGAAGTTTGGGCAGGTAGGCTGTTAGAGTAAAAGTGGGGAGGGGCACAAAAGTTGCGAACTTCTTGATTGCAGAAGTTTCATGGAAAGTTCTTAAAGCTCTAGGATGTTAAGGGATTGTAGTAGGTCGAAACCTGGAAGTTTGGCTGAATAGGTTAGGTTTGTTGAAACATGACTTGCTTAATGTTTGGGACTTTGGAAGGAGACAGTTTATAATGCGGTTATCTGTAATCTAGCCTCAGTAAGATTTTCAGCATGAGAAGGTCCCCATAAATCAATATACATGAGCCACTAATGACAAATCTTGTCCATGTCAGAGATTATTTTATGAAACTTCAATTGAAGCTACATCTTTACCAAATTTACATCAATTATGAGCTAGTGAATAGTACATGTGTTAGAAACTTCATATCTTTTCTTTATATAATCCTATTTTATTAGATTTCCGAAGATTTGTTAAACTAATCTGCAAAGAATTGTTAGGGAGATGGTCTATTATATTACGTTCTTCTTTATCAACTAAGTTATGCTGATGTAAGCTAACTTGGTTGGCCCTAGTACATTTTCACTATTTCTTTCATATCACTGTCAAACACTTGTTATATTCTTAACAATGCACACCTTGCAGTTATGTCATGGGCATCAGTGAAGCAGAGGCATTTTCCGAGCGGTTGAAAAGAGAGCTCCAAGCTTTGGAAGCGGCAAACGTGCATGTAATTTTAGAGAACGAGCCTTTAGTTGATGAGGTAACTTTGGATCCTAAGCATTAACATCCACGTTTTTACTGTTTTTGCTTTCTGTGTACTTTTAACTGCAATTACTTGTGATCCAGTATTTTTTTTATTTTTTATTGATAGAGGGTGTACATCACCTGTATCATGTCTTGCTATTCAATCATAGCTTGTCGATTTACCTGTGCTTACTCTAAAGTATAACGCCTAATTTGTTTTCTTAAAAGAACCTGGAAAGTTACCTACGAGAGTATTTCCCTGTTTCATTTATTTTCTTATGGTTTTGGTAGTGTGTTTGAAAGATCAAATTTGAGGATGTGTATGTTAGCCGAACCTTCAAAATTTGTTTGATTAAGAATCTAATTCATTTGCAACGTTCAAAATATATTTTATATGCATAATACCTGTTTTATGGGATATATTTGATATATTGACCAATTTTATTTTATTTTTTGTTTCTTGTGAATTGACTATTGGACTTCCTGTTCTATGAAGATTATGCCCCTGTTTGGTTCGGTTAAAAAAGCTAAATAAATTCTAAGTTAAAGTTAACAATTAATTTTAACTATACATTTCATATGACTCACTACTTTTCAACCCCATATTCCATTAACTTTTATCAAAATTTACTAAAAAAATGATTGTTTTTATCTAAACCAAACTGGGCTATATTTGGTTCGATTTTTTTGCCTTTCAAGTTGACAGCAATGTGAGGCCTGAATGATTTTTTAGGGGTCGTGCAGGTACTACAGGGCCTTGAGATTGCTACTAATTGTGTTGAGGACATGGATGAATGGTTAGGCATTTTCAATGTAAAACTTCGACATATGAGAGAGGACATAGAGTCGGTATGCATCTTTGCACATTGTGCTCTCATTTGAAAATGTATATTTTTGTGTTGTCTTTTGATTTCTCATATACATCATGTTAGTTATAAAGCTATATGCTGCATAGTGTTTTTGTCTTGTTCCAATTTTTGCTTTGTTCAACAACAGGAGCAAATTAGAATTCAATTTTATTTGTTTGCTGAAATGTAACTGCTTGTATTATCACGTGCCTTATCAAATATTTTGAAGAATTTCTTGAACAGAAGAATTTGTTATGTATCAATTTAAATTAATCGTTTTCCCTATGCTTTGAGAATGTTCTAACATATTCTTTTGTGATATGCAGATTGAAACCCGCAATAACAAGCTGGAAATGCATTCAGTAAACAACAAATCATTGGTTGATGAACTTGATAAGCTTCTAGAAAGATTGTACATCCCTTCCGAGGTGTTTTCTTGAACGTTTTTAATTCAGTAAATCCAAAAAAAAAAAAATTCTTTATTTTTTTAGTGTTTTAACACTTGGAAGGTGTATTTTCCCATCATTTTTCCCATTTAAATTGCAGTATGCAGCATGTCTAACAGGAGGTTCATTCGATGAGTCACACATGCATCAGAATATTGATGCATGCGAATGGCTAACCAAAGCTTTACAAAGCCTTGAAGTGCCTAACATCGATCGTAGCTACGCAAACATGCGATCTGTATGTATTCTACCTGACTCTCTGTTACCTTTCTTGTTGAAATGAATTGAAAACATAGCTGAGATGAAAAATATGGCATGACATAAATATCTATTGGATTCTCTTTCCAGTGCACGATTCATAGATTCAGAAATTTGTTGATTTGGTTTTGATTAGTTTAGTAGGTCACTTGATCGACCATGGTAGTCAAAATCGTACAATTGACTGCTTTTATTTTTGCTTCCATATTTCCTGAGATTTTGGTTCCATGCCCTTCACTCAAACTATCGATGAAAATTGAAGTTTTCTCTCACTCGACTTCCAATAGAATAAGGTGGCTTTGAAGAAAACATTGCTAGTGGATTGTGGAGAAATATTGGATTATCGGAAATTTAAAGTGAGATCATTTAAGTTTTTGCCAAGTTTATGAATTTCTCTGGCTTTCATTGCAACAATTCATTTCCTTTTGGAATGGATAGCTAAGGACCTTTCTTTTTTCAATTCATCTTTATGGTGACTTGATTTTTATTCTTTTTTATAACATTCTTACCATTTTGTCAGTAAATTTTAGACTTAAGACATGTAATTCGAGATTTGATCATAGTTATAAAACTCAAACGGGATTGGCCGGTCAGACTTAAAAAGGGCCTGGCCCATGAACCGGTCTGGTGAGATAAGTGGACCAAAATGGAGACCTTGTCAAGAACCAATCAAGATCCGGATGCAAAGCTGGCAGCCTTACCAGTTTGGACCAAATTATTCGTGTTACCATATGTCTGTAATTTATGATATTTTGTACAAGCAATCATTTGTTGACTTCATTTTTTTTTGAATAAGGTTCCAAAGTTCATCCTAAATAGAAATTAAATAATCAAATAAAATTTTTTAAAAATATGTCACTAGCATTTTAATTATTAAAAAGCCATTTTATAAATTTATTAATGTGTTTAAAAAATAAATTTTAGCTGAGATATCTACTTTTTAATAAATAAAAGTTTTTGGTTAGTAATAGATAAAAATTTTATACATAAACAAATGGAACAATGTAAATTTTGTTACAAGTTCTAAATAATACAAAATTATAAAATTAAATTTAAATATTATAGTAACAAAAATAATTTACAATATCAATAATCTCTATAGATATAAATATAATTAGTGATAAGCAATTTAATTGATATTGTCTCAAAGAGAATTTTCTTATACTTTGAAAATTGACCTACTAATCTGACCATTAAACCACCGGTTCAACTTGTGGGCACTACTTAACCCGAGTCGATGTTCAGGTTGAGTCTCATAACTATGGATTTGATGCAAAAAATTTAACATGAAGATAATCTCGTTGCTTAATAATACCATAGAAGTGTTTTTGTTCTCTTTTAATTGAAATTTATTCATCTGATATTTTAGCACTTCTTTACTTAAATGGAATTCATTCTTTTACATGTTAAATTGTTATTTTTCATGATGCTTGAAATTTTGTACCAAAACACCATTTCATTCATGGTTCGTTAAAGTTGGATTCTGTTTCTTGAATTGATTCCTAATTTGGCAATGATGGTTTCAACTGATGCAAGAAATCGAAGTACATTTTCTCAAATATGGCAAGACTTGCATTTGTGAGTGGGTAAAGTAAAAAAAATAACTGCATTTTTATTAAAATCTGAAACTTGTGGAGTCTCTTATAGGGTTCATAGTTTGCCGGCGTACATAAAAAACCTTATATGATAATGTTAGGACAATTTCTTACAAGCAATGGTCCCTGAAAATCTCCAGGTTAAAGAGAAGTGGGCAGAACTTGACAGATTGAAAAATATTTTTGCTAAAAGAGCATCTGAGTTCTTGAGAAACTATTTTGCTAGTCTGGTGGATTTCATGATAAGCGACAAAAGTTATTTCTCTCAGGTATTCAACTATGCTTTAACTTCTTTAATTATCAGCCTCTTATGTGAAATTTAAGTTTTTGCTGATCACTTGGATTACCACAGCGTGGACAACTGAAGAGACCTGATCATGCTGATCTGCGGTTCAAGTGCAGGACATATGCTCGTCTTTTGCAACACTTGAAAGTAAGATGGAAAAAGTAATTAGTACAATTATTGCTATTTGATTTCCTAACCTAATCTTGTTTGTTTCATGGTATCTGATATAATTTTCTTATTTTCTTCATAACTGCAGAACCTTGATAGGAATTACATGGACGCATTAAGGAAAGCCTACTGCAGCTCTCTCAATTTGCTTCTTCGTAGGGAGGTCAGGGGACTGATGATATTTCTCCAAGGGTTTTGCAGTTTCTTTTCTTTGTTATCTATCACGTTTACTGTAGATACATATGTTATCCTGGAGTTTTGGATTTGATGTGGATTACGTGGCCAATGTGTTTGGTAATGACTTAGAGATGATTATCTGAAGAAAGGATGTGATTTTCAAGGCTTCAATAGGCTGCCATGGATGCAGATGAAGAGCACTGAGAACAGTATCTTTTAGAGAAATGGGGATAATATGATCAACAATGTTACAGGAAAGGGGTCTACTATTACAAGAAGAAAGAATGATCATACTGGAACTCTAGAGAACAAGAAATGTGGAAGGAAACTAGGGAAGGAAGGTGCAAGGGAAAAAAACATTAAATAAGATTTTAAAAACCAAACAATTAGGCAACTCTCCATACTAAGTTACTAACTAGGGTTCCAAGTGAAACCAAAGGGCATAGAGATACCTACTCAAAGATCAACAGTTACGTCTAATATTGCTTAACTTTGCGCTAACGTAAAGATCTGGTGATATCTGGTTTGGCATCACTAACTATCGTGTTAACAATTCACAATAGGTTTTCGATAAATATGATTTTTAGGAACTAAGTGCCTGCATATTTTATTTAAGTAGGTTCAGATGCTACTGTGTTATTTGAATGTGAATCAGTTCATGGAATTCTGCAAGTTAGTTTTACTGGTACCTTGATCAAATTTGAATTGTATGGTTAGCAGTGGAGGATCCTAAAGGCTGTATTATCTTTCTGGAATACAAGCACAAAATAAAGATCTCAGTTCACTGTATAGTCTAAGTGGATATGATTGATGTCTTAACATTTAGTTCATGTTGCTAGCTTGAAAATGTTGTTTTTAATCCGTGACAGGCTCGTGAATTTGCAAATGAGCTTCGTACTAGTACAAAAGCGACAAGGAATCCCACTTCTTGGCTTGAAGGTCCTATAGGTCCCAATCATAGTGTAAATAATGCAGACACATCCACAGTTGCTGAGGCATATGGCAAAATGCTTACGATTTTTATTCCGCTCCTTGTGGATGAGGTAAGTAGGTAACAGTCAGCGTTATTAACTCCCTCCCCTCCCCGATGGGATCTTAAAAAGTTCATTTCATGAACTGCAGAGTTCCTTCTTCGCGCATTTCATGTGCTTTGAAGGCCTTGCCAATGGGAACAAAACTGAACGTCATGATGATGATTTGGGCATCGAGGACATTGATGGCAATAACATAAAAGATGGTAAATCTTCAAGTTTTTTTAAACTCTTGTTAGTCTCAGAAATTGCTCATCACACTTTTGCAATTTTCAGTTAAAAATCCTTCAGATCTGGAGGCACTGAATGAGTCACTTCATGATTTGCTTGATGGAATACAGGCATCTTCAATTTAAAATTTACAGTTATTATTTTCTTTGATTTACACCATAATTTCTACACTTCTGATGGCAAACATCCTCCTCTCACCCTTTCATCCTGCAATTTTGACATTTTAGGAGGATTTCTATGCTGTGGTGGACTGGGTATACAAGATTGATCCTCTTCGTTGCATATCCATGCACGGAATTACAGAACGCTATATTTCCGGTCAGAAAGCTGATGCAGCAGGATATGTGCGTATATTACTTGATGATCTGGAGAACAGAATTTCTTTACAGTTCAGCCGAGTAAGTTAAATCCATTTTATCTATAGTAAACTTTTGTTATTTTGAGAAATTTAATCATCTACTTGAATTATATTCTATCTTGCAGTTCGTAGATGAAGCTTGCCACCAGATTGAAAGAAATGAGCGAAACTTAAGGCAGGCGGGAGTCTTGTCATATATACCCAGGTAAAGTAGGCCTGAATGTTCATGCTATTGAATTAAGACTTGTATTCTTCTCGTGGCGTTGGTATTCTTCCGTTTGAGGTATTTGACTTATAATCAGCTGCACAAAAAAGTAAATTTGACAGAAGAGGAGTATTGATTCTTTCAGTAAGCCACAGACTGTTTTCACTCTTGAGAATATCATTTAAGGCTCCAATAGTCACATCTGCATATCTTTCAAAAGCTGAAAGTTCATTCTCATCTCGGTGCTGCAGTCCATGACATTAAAGCTGACTTTTACCATTCATTCACATGTTTTATTTGCTTTTCATTTTTATTTTGTTATTATTGATCAAAGTGACAATTGAAAACCTCTGTTAATTTAGTAAAATGCATTTTATTTTGCTGTCATTTCAGATATGAGAGACTTGTGACTCAGTCGTCTTGAGACGAATTATTTACTAGAAAGGTCACTTGCAATGTAGATTAGCCTAGATCAAGTTGTAGTGAAGTTGCATTCACCATGTCATTTCCCTTGACCTTGAATACCATCGTAATTGAGGCCATTACTTTCCAAAAACTGGTAGTTCAAACAGATCATTCCTCTATAGTTTCCAGCAGAATATTTTTGGAGTTCATTATTGTAATTAGGTAAAGTTGTGCATCAGGATATCTTCTTACTACTATAACAAATCTGCAACACTGGAAACTCATAATTTTCCATGTTCATAGATTCTGTGATTTTCAATGGACAGCCACACATTCTATTCTGCTTATTTTGGGCACATATCCTCTATAGAGTTCCAGAGTACAATTTTTATGTCATTAGCAGTTGTACTTATGGCAACCACGTCTAGTTAATACATGCAGATGATTTGTCGCGCTGGAGCAAAAGTGTAAAAGCTTAGACTTTTAAAGCATTTCAAAATAATAGAACCTTTATTGTGTTTATAATGGCAGTTTTAGATTCTTTTGTGGGTTTGATGGGGGTGGAGAGGGTTTTCAAAATTTTCTGCCTAGGGCCTATTCAATGGAGGAGAGCTGAACCATACCTCTGGGCATCAATTGACTGTTATTGGTATAGTGTATTTTGATAAGTTATTAACGGGAGCATTTGTTCCCATGTTTCCTAAAGATTGTCTTTACACACGACAGTATGAAGAGCATGTCCTGGTTGTTTTTCACATTTCTTTATCTTTATGCATCAATTATTGGGTTACATTACTTTTAAATAGATTTGCCACTCTTGCAACCCGTATGGAGCAGTACATCCAGGGACAGTCAAGGGATTTAGTCGATCAGGCCTATGCAAAATTTGTGAGTCTTCTCTCTCATGATCATTCTCTTGATGTGGCCAAGTGAATTTTATAGGACAATAAAGACTGTAATAAGGAAAAATAAGTATATAAGTGGTAAATTAATTTTAATCCTTTCGATAGTATCATATATAGTGTTTTTTCTTTTGATTGACTCCTAGAAATGAATTGAAGTTCTGTAGTTGCATCAGGACAAAAATGATTAGATCTATTTAATTTCAAGCTATGTACTTAAATTGTGCTGTGATTAAATTTAAGTGGGCTAACGAGTTAACAAGATATTTTGAATTTTTAATGAAATGTTTGTATTGACATTAAACGTGACTAATCATCTAAATTGTTTATTATTGTACTAAAAAGATGTAAGACATGGTTGATAGACAGTATTGAACAATACAAATAAGATTCTAAATGTATTCGACAACACAAACAAGATTTAAATTAATTTTTTTATGTAACACCTATGTAGGGGTGATTTGTTGATTTTGACTCGCTGAGTGTTTTGATTTGTTTTAAATAAGATCAGAGGGTGTAATCCTATCATCATACAACTATTTCAAAGTATGAAAAAGAAAAATCATTCGGAATAATTTTAATAAACCAAAAAAATATAATACTTCTATGTCTTGTTATCTTGTTTTAAAATTTTATTTTTATTTATATTATGCTCCCACTAATTAAATAGATTCTGGCCCCGCCCCTGAAAATAGGACTATAGTTCCTAATTCTAACAGAAAGTAAACTAAGAACGTAAGTTCTAAAACTAGGAAAAGGAAATAATGAAGAACACATTGACAAAATTATGTCTGAAGGTAGTAGGACTATTGTTGCATAAGAATAATTTATGGATTGATCTGTCCGGCATCACCTAATTTATTTCTCTTTTTTTAATGTTTACATGAATTGTATGTTTTAGCTATTTTTATAAGCCTTCTATGTGAAGTTAGAGTTCGTGAATATAGTAAACCGTACTAATCACATTGATACTTCATATTGAAATATAAGAAAAAAAATATACCAGGTGGTAATGATTACTATAATGAGAACACTTCAACATTTTCTTATTCATTTTAATGTTATGTCTTTTTTTTTTCTCTGAGATATGAATCTAAGCGCTCAGCTTAGATATAACTGGTTTTAAATTCATTAGTATAATTCCTAATTGATTGAAATAATGAACAAGATCTCCATTCTATGTGCTCATTTTACTTTTTAATAACTTGGCAATGCAAGTGTTAGTGTGTTACATTGAAGCATCACTTTGGTTTTCTTAAAAGTCAATAAACGTAAACAGATCGATGACACTTTAGTTTTGGTGATGTGAATTTCTATCATATTCTATTGTGCATTTAGTTATCCACTATTTTAGATAATTTTTTATTGTGTGTTCAAATTATTTTGTCAGAACATTCTTAAGAACCAAATAAAAATCTTGATCTTCTGTGGACATTTCAAAGCCCAGAGTAGTTAAACCTTGAATAGAGATTTGGGTCATTAGACTTGTATAAAGAATACCTATACGATATTAATTTTATGGATGTCTTTATGTAATTCAATGAGAGTTCTATTTTAAGTATCTCCAAGACTACTTTATGAAAATTATAAGAAAAAAAGTATAAATATACTTCCAGAAAAAGAATAATAGTCAATTTGTAAAATCGTGTTTACTTGTTCATAATTTCACAAGTCCGAAGATGCCAGGTTCAACTTGCAGTAGTCTCTATGAAACTTGGTAACCTAATAATTCGGATTATTTAATGTATCTACCAGTTCATCGATTTCCTCTTCCCAATTTATGCATGTAATGGACTATGGTGAGATGTTTTAGAAAAATTGTTTCACAGGTCACCATAATGTTTGTGACATTGGATAAAGTCGCTCAGGCAGATTCAAAGTATGAAGATATTGTGCTCTTAGAAAATTATGCAGCATTTCAGAATAGGTATCGTCCTCTTCAGATGTACACATATGTTACATATTTTATGTGATACTTTTTACTCTATAATCCTAAAATTTCTTTGAGAGTAGCTCATATTATTTTTGATATATCATATTCACCAACTGATTGAAAATGTGCAGTCTGTATGATCTGGCCAATGTTGTGCCCACTTTAGCGAAATTCTATCACCAAGCAAGTGAATCTTATGAACAAGCTTGCACACGCTTTATCAGCACAATCATATACACTGTAAGTTACTCATATGACGTATTTCTTAGTTCTGTCTTCATTTGGTGATTGTTGTACTTTGTATATTGTGCTGTTGGATTTTTATTGAATTTCCTCTTATATTTTGGTTGTAAGTTGACTTAATATATATGTGTTTTTGTGTTACTTTCTTAAATGCAGCAATTTGAACGGCTTTTCCAGTTTGCTCGCAGAATTGAGGATTTAATGTACACGATCGCACCAGAAGAGGTTAGTCTGCAGATTGCATGTAATACCTTTGTCCTCCTTGAGTTGTGTTCTAACTATAAACATGCTTTTGTACAAGAAAGTAAGAAATACAATCACCGGAAATATGCTCGAAGGCTACAGGAATTTAGGATAAAGAAAAAATTTCTCTGTTATCTTTTTCATTGAACATCTAACCTCATATATGCACATTGATGATTTGGTGAGAATAAGGAAGGAAACACTAAATGTAATTACAAGCAGTCTAACCCAAATAGGTAACTCACTCATTGCACCAAGAAAGGAAGCAATTAATTCAGGGATTCTACCTTATTCGAAGTTCTCCATAGTTCCCCTCTAGTTGGCTTGAAGATATCTGTAAATTACATTCATTTACTGTGTGGAATGTGTCTAACAAATAAGACATTATATGAACTCTTTGTTAGAGATAGAAAATATTATAAATATACCATAATAATGGTATGCACATACCAAAATGCTTTTGGAAATTAAACGCTGTACATATATGTCCCGTAATACTTATAATATAAAAAGGGCTGCAAACAGTACATAACTCATAGCCACATAAATTATCATCTTTCATAACTCAACCAAATCTCCATAGCAGAGGAGCAAAATTAACATCATTCAATTTAAACTATCACAAAATAACCTTTTATTAGTTACCACTTACCATCTTTAGTTATGAGAACTTCAGTTACCAAATGATTTCGAGTCAAACATAAACAGAAAATAGAACTAGGTAGAGGTAATTAGTATATATTTCGTGAAGAAGTGTCCTTAAACTGAGCCCAAAATGCTTACATTTCGTAATGTCCATTCAAGTTTTCTAACATCTATTAATAAAAAGTATGTAAATGTAATTTTCAGAAAGAAACTTTACACACACTCAATATACACAGTGTAATTACACTAGGTTCTCCGAAAATTGGATACATACTAGTATTTCGTAAAAATAATATATTCCGTTAAGTCTCTATAAGATAAATTTAAAAATATATTTACGTTGTAATTACAAATCATACCATGTACATAACATATTGTAACACTTTGACCATAATTTGGAAAATTTGGATCTTCGATTTGATCTTGTGAACTTCATGCAATATAAATGTCTCTATTTTATCAATCGTGTAATTCAGTTTCATTTCTTATTATAGAAATGTCAACACATAACATAAGCAAAAAAAAAAAAAAAAGGGATATCTCTCATCAATTTTGAAATGTGACCTAGAGATGTGATTAAGTTTCTTTTTGTTAATTCACGAGATCAAACATCATATTTAAATTGAAGAAAAAGGTGCTTTAGAAATTTGTGTTCAAGATCTTAATTTTAAAATTCTGACATGTAAAGTGTGACATGATATTATTATCACAGCGTGTTTGTAAAATCACTCTATATATAAGATGTTCAGTAATTTCTTTTTAATTTTTTCTTTGTTTAAAATTTGATAAAATATCTGATTTTTACACTAAAATAGTAGTAAGTGAACAACACGGTATATGACCTGTAATCTCACGCACACACCCCCCTATAATGTGTGTGTGTGTTTTATTCTCATTTGTCAAATTATGGTACATGAAGTTTTAAAACACCCTTTATACATGGTATCATCTGTAAAATTTTCCATCGAAATAGACAGAAAAAGTTTTATATGATATTTTCTCAAGATTCCATGATTGAAGATATTACCATAATTTAATTACTCTGGAGGTGTTACTTAATAATAATCCTGTATTCTGAAAAGCAGATTGGGAAAAAATGAGTAGTGAAAGACCAATTAGCAGCACTATGAACCCACTGTCAAAATCAGCTTACTTTGTGGCCTCACAAGCAGTTTTGAACAATTATTTATTACACATATTTTCCTCAAGTACATAGATGTTTCAAATGTTTAACTAAAGTTATCCGTGGTAGTGACATAAATCTTGAAACTTTCAGATCCCTTACCAGATGGGAGTCTCAAAAGCGGATCTGCAGAAGGTTGTAAAATCAAGCTTATCTGGGGTATGTCAATTTTTTACCTTCAGAATATGGCATCTTCATTGAGAGATATTTTATCAAAGCATATTTTAACTTTATAGGTTGACAAGTCCATCAGTACAATGTATAAGAAATTGCAGAAGAATTTAGCCTCAGAGGAGCTGTTGCCTTCATTATGGGAGAAATGCAAGGTATATGCATGTTAGAGGCTGTACACCTTATTAAGGTTGCAAAATATCTGGCAAATATAACAATATGATAGGAGGGTGAAACCTTAAAACCATGATAACACAAGGCCACTATCCTATGCTACTCACATCTGTACTTAAAATCTGGCAAAACTGTTGATCTCTGCCAAAATGTTTGGTATTATCAATTTATCACATATACCACAAGAGGTTGGATAACAAGTATAATCCCCCGTTTGAGCCCCATTTTGGTTAGAAAATGTAATTTGAAATAGTGATTTTTTTGAGAATGTGTGGTTAAAAAAAAAAAATGAAAATTTTTCAATTTACGTGAAATTATTTTATGGGAGAATGTACAGTTGAAAATGAGTTTTGAAAAAATAGGGACCGAACATAGGCTAAATAAAAAATGAAAATAAGGGTAAAATGGGAATTGA
>CAIGRB010151354.1:0-14534 GCA_903798255.1 Fraxinus quadrangulata
AGGATTCCGGGAGTCCGGTGCCTATGATGATGAGGTCAAAATTCGAAGGCTCAATGTGTGGATACGCCATTGTTTCATCCATCGGAGAGAGAATTATTGGTCGAACGGTGATAATTTTCAGGCAATTATGAATTGTGTAAATTCTTAACATGGACTCATCTTCTTAACGTGGTTAGACATAGTATTTTTAATCTAATTCATTTAACCCTTGTTTGATTCATTAAAATTATAATCTAATTCATTTAAGCTTATATTAAGCTTGATGGTTCACTAATTGCATCTAAAATTCCAACTTTTTAGTAGATTGTTTAATTAATTGAGGAATTGGAAGATGAAGATGACGTTTTGGGGAAAAGATGAAGTGGGATGGGGTGGAAAATAAAGTTTTAAATGTTTGAGATTGTGAGTGGTACATAAAAAAATTTGGGTATAATTTGTAAAAGAATAAAAAATTTGAATACTAAAATTGCAATTATTATTTTTTAATTTTGACATTTTTTACTGTTTTTAACGGCAAATTTGACGGTAGTGAGTTTTTTCGCACAAAAGATTTCAAAAAGGGGGTTTTCTGCGATTTTCAATAAATATGGTGATATATCGCAAATAAAAACATTGTAGGGGGTTTTATGCTATTAATCCATCAAAATATTATCACGAATCAATTTTTAATCGCGCAAGTTGTATTTTAAATTTTTAGTCAAAGATTTAAATTCATTTTTGGTATAGCAAATGTCTGAATTGAAAAATATTCAATTGAACTCTTTTAGAAATCAATTTAAACGTCATTTACAACCAAATTTCAATTCCTACAATTCATACACATATCACATCCATAATTCAATCAATTCATACACCAAAGGAGAAGCAAATTCATAATATTGCGAGATACAAGAGGCAAGTGCATTAACTAAATCAATTGAAGAATTCATCTGATTTTTGGGCAAAAATTTGAAGAAACAATTGAAAATTCATGAAAATTTCATTAAAGAAATTCAAAAACATCAAAATTATTCATTGTTATTTATCAAATTCATAATATGGGTAATATTCTATAGAGTTAATATGTTGTCTTACATTTTCCATATGTTAGGCTAAATTTATAATTGTTAGGATGTAGATGAACCCTTGAAATTATAAAATCTTGTTTTTAAGTTTTGAAATAGATCACACTTAATTAATTTCTTATGGTGCGTTTGATTGCCAATATTTTATATGGAAAATGTATTTTTTTTATCCAAATTTCTACTTTTGTGCCGTTTGATTGACATTTTTTTTATATAAAATATTTTCCTACTTTTGGTCAGATAACCATATTTTCCTCAAAATCAAGAAATATATTTTCTTTAGAGGACGTATGATTTTATTTTAGGGAACTCACTCTCTTTTTCTCTATCTCATTTACCCACCAATAAAAAAAAGGACAAATATACTCACTCCATCCTAATTATATAGGTTTGTTTCGTTTTCACACGGATTAAGAAAGCTTCTTTATTGTCATTGGAAAATCAATTTTTGTCAAGATCTTTCCTAATTTACCCCTATTTAATTTGTAGTATATAAAACTAAATTATTGTTAGACTTCACAAATAATTTGAATGATGAGAATCATTGGGAGCAATAACTTGAATTTTTTGAAACAACTAAATCGAAAACCAGCACCTACCGATTTTTTAAACAAATTTTTTGAACTAATTTCCATTACGCCAATTTCAAACTGAAAATGCCAATTTTGATTTCGAATTTTTTGATTGCAAATTATAAATACAGATACGGATACAGCTTTAATCACACGTAAAAAACATGAATACTACATCAAACAATTTTTCCCTTGATTTGAATTTGTTGCCTGAAAATATGCATCTTCCAAACAAGAAAAAAAATTTGTCCAGTGATACAAGAGGAGCAATTTTTGAGATGCTCATCCATGAACGACAAGACGGAAAGTTAGCAAAAGGTGTCATTTCGAAAGTTGCCAACTCGTTTTCTATATCTACTAGATCAATTTCTAGAATTTGGCATCAAGTAAAATATTTTAGTACTACAAATAGCGATGTACCAGATTTCTCTTCGAGGCTATCGAATAGGAGATGTCGAAATACATTTCGAACAAATGAAGGATTTCCATTTCCGTCATCGAACAAATATAAGATCTTTATCGAACGCTTTGGATATGTCGAAATCAACCGCACATAGGAGAGTCAAAGAAGGACATATTCGTCCCCATTCAAATCCAGTGAAACCATATTTATCGGACGAGAACAAGAAAGTACAGTTGGAATTTTGCCTATCAATGGTAGGTGAAAGTACCCTCGCATCTATGCCTACTTGTGTTAACATGCATAATCAAATTCATATTGATGAAAAGTGGTTTTATATGTTCAAGACATCACAAAAGTATTATCTCCATCTGGATGAAATGGAGCCATTTCGCACATGTAAAAGTAAAAGGTTTATTACAAAGATAATGTCTTTGGTTGCCGTTGCTCGTCTACGAGTTGATGCTACTAAAAACGAAGAATTCAATGGCAAAATTGGAATACAGCCGTTCGTCTCTAAGGAATCTGCCAAGCGGAATAGTAAGAATCGTGTAACCGGGACTTTGGAGTCGAAGCCTATTGTTTCGGTTACTAAAGATGTGATTCGTTCGTGTGTGATTGAAAATTTACTACCTGCAATCAAATAGTAATGGCCATGCTCAAGTTCTAGGACCATCTTCATTCAACAAGACAATGCAAAGCCACATTTGGATGTAAAGGACATCAATTTTGTAGAAGCAGTGAGAAAGGATGGATTCGATATTCGTTTATGTTGTCAACCTCTAAACAATTCCGATATAAATGTCTTAGACCTTGGTTTTTTTAGAGCCATTGATTCAATTCAGCATCAAGAAGCTCCAACTACAATTGAGGACTTCATTTTAGCAGTAAAGAATGCTTTTCAGACATTTCCTACTGAAGAGTTGAACAATGTGTTTCTGACATTGCAATCATGCATGATTGAGGTGATGAAAAATTCGGGGGGTAACAATTATAGGATTCCACATATGAACAAACAAAATTTGATGAGAAATGGCCAACATTATTGTTTTGCATTGATTAGACTGCAATGAAATAGGTAACATTACTGTTTTCCATTGATTAGACCAAGTGTAAAAAACGTACCCTTCAATTGAACTTACTCAACACCAGAAGGAAATGTAATGTTAAAAAAAGATGCATAGTACACATCTGTTATGCATAGGCCTTGTAGAATTTGGTTGTGCTATTTTTTGATATTAGCATCATCTTTATCAGCAAGAGCATCATTCTCGTCCTCATAGATTTTGATCATTCGAGAAAAAACAAGTTGATACTCTTGAGAAGCGAAAACGTAGCCATCTTTAGTCGGCAGCGCATTCAAATCAAGCATTGGCCTCACTGCTTTCTTAGATTTCAGATTACTTTCTGAAATTGTAGAGTTCAAATCAAGCAATGGCCTCACCTCACTGGAATGTGGATGATTTGTAGAGTTCATACTCATGATTTGGACAAATAATCACATATGCAATAGTGTGTATGGTGTGGGCTACAAAAATGATTTTGATTATGAGAGAAGACAGAGAAATGAGTAGAGATAGAAGAAGTTCAATAATCACGTTTTGAAGAAGAAGAAATGATAGTTGTTTCGTTTTGTTCAATAATCACGCAGTAGAGTCTTTTCATGTTTCCAAGAAGTGGGAAATGCTTGTATTTTGGATGATTTCAAGAATTTGGCATATTAATTGGGGAAAATCTAATAAGGGTATATTGGTAAAAGAATACAACAAAATATTATACATTAGGAAACAAGCCTATATATTTGGGACAAGAGAACAAAGAAATCTAGCCTATATAATTGGAACGAAGGAAGTAATATTTTCTAAGTTAAAAACTAAATCAATCAAACACATTTAATTAATAATTTTCATACCGATAAATTTTAGATAATTGAATTGCTTAAAATTTATTTATTTTTTCATCCAAATTCCATGCTCGCAAACAAAATACCCTTAGTTATGAAATTTTCCCTTTGAAAATACACTTTCTTTCTTTTCAAATACACATTTTTCAATAAAATAATATGACACGTAAATTCAAAAAATTTCTTTCATTTTAACCACATATTCTTAAAAAATCACTATTATTAAATACATTTTTCCTAAAAATCTAATTGGGGCTTAATATTGCTCTTGATGTTATCTATTAATAAATTATAATGTATAATAAATTGAAATCCCAAGATTATATTGTAGAATGATTTTGAAAACGATAAGATACGTGTTATAATGGTTTGAAGTGTATAAATCATAATACATGACATTTAATTGGATAAATTTTGTCTCTCATTATTATCCACAATACAAAATTAATATAATGAGAACATTATAATAAGTCTTTGTTTGGTGGGGATTAAAATTATATTTTTAGTAGATTTTAATAAAAAAAAAATGATGAAATATGTGATTGAAATGTTTTGGATCCCATGAAACATGTGATTAGAATTAACTGTTGATTTTGACTTAAATTAAAATCTAAATTTTAATTTCCAGCAGACAGTGGCTAAGCTATTATCTGGTTAAATTTAAAAAATAATTCAAATTTAAGTCAAAAGTAATAATTAATTTAATTACATATTTCATGAGATTTATAACTTTTCAATTATATATTCCAATTTTTATCAAAATCTACTAAAATTTGATTTTTATCCAAATCAAACAAGGGCTAAAATGGTGCAATTTTTGTTTCACCATTCGAGATCGCTATACATTGGCTTAATTCTCAAATTCAACTAGTGGTTACATTTTATAAGTCCCTATCTAGCTCACATTTTTTATTTTTTTTAAATAACTTATTTTCAATCATACATTTCAAGAGATTTACAATTTTTTATCAATTCTTTAATTACATATTTCAATAATTTTTATCAAAATTTATTAAAAATTCGTTTTTTATTGAAATCAAACAGAGGAAGTCATGGTTCCCCACTGGCGAAGCCAGCACTTGGTGAGGCCTGATGATCGTCCATGCTGACTTCGTCAACATACTAATTTTATTTATTTTATTTTATTATTTTTTTTTTTGCCTTTTAAAAAAAGGATATACAGGGGAGGGAGAGAGAGAGAGAGACCCATCAATATTTTGTAGAATTCTCCCTATAAAGTTAATTGTCATACGCCAGTAGACATTGTGTGTATATAGAGAGATTGCGTGTCTTTACATAGAGAAGTTGACATGCTTGTTTGTGCTGAGAGATGAGAGAGTTTGCAGTACATATAGTAAAGGGAAAGTAGGTGACATGTCCAAGTTGCCCCAAGATTTAGAGTCTAATTGCTTTTGAATTATGATAAAACAGTCTTAAGTAACAAGGAATTCATAGGCACTCAGGGGCGGACCCAGCACCCGACCAGTCGGGGCGGCCACCCGTGCTGGAGCCGTCCAAGAAAAGGGATTAAAGGAAGCTTTCATATTAAATATATATAACCATTAGCGCATAGAAAACAAATGATGAGCAGTGTAGCTCAAATGGTTGAGCACTACTCTACATCCCCAAGGAATGGGGTTCGACTCCTTTCACATGCACTGTTTTTTTAATGTTTTAACAAATCATAAGTAAATAAAAAACTGTACCAACATTTAGTTAAGAAATGGTGTTTCTCATATGGCTAACTACATTATATTTTTATATGTATATGATTTTTACGTTTAGTGCATTCATATATTAATTGAAATTTTTTTAATATTATTTAATTAAATATTAATAAACGATTTCACTATTGATCGTCAACGATCAATGACCAACAATAGTCCTAGCTCACCATCATTTTTAGATCCGCCATTGATACTGCCCATTTGGCATGGCTTTTGAGAACCAAAAGCTAGTTTTGACCCCGCTTAATTTATTTTATAAAAAGTATTTTTTATAGTTAGAAGAATTTTTAAAGGAAGCTAGTTTAATGTGACTTCTTATAAAAGTATTTTTGGAATAAGCGGTTCTTTTATAAATTAGTTTCCAAATAGAAATTAAAATAATTTCAGTAGTAAACTATTCTATAAGGAGTAAAAACAGAAACAAAAATCATGCCAAATGAGATTATATTATCCCCAATTTAGTATGGATTAAAATCTAAATTTTAATTTAAATAAAAGTTAACAATTAATTTTAATTATTTATTGAAAATATGCACAACTTTTTAACCAAATATTTCATTAAATTTTATCAAAATTTACTAAAAATTCGATTTTTAATCCCAACCAAACAAGGCCATAATAATTGAGCTCCATAAATTATATTGTATAATAATTTGAGGTCCATATATTTTTATAGGAAAAATTGCTAATGGTCCCTAATATATTCAATTTTTGCAAACGTTACCCTAACATTCAATTTGTGTTGCGAATGTTCCTAACATTTTAAAAATATGCATTTAGAGTCCAAATTTGTTAGTTAACCTAAAAAATGCAAAAATGGAATATTTTAACCATTTTAAGTGTGGACATTTTTGTCAATCCCATATTTAACCTTTCAATGAAAAGAAAAGAAATAAAATAGATATCACCACCCCGCTCACCTCCAACTAAACCAAGCTAGAAATCAACCCAACATCACCATCGCTACGATGACTACCGCCCATCATCGCCTACTACAAGACATGTCGTCGTTGCCTGCAGATTTATCTAAAATCGAAAGTCAAACTTCTCGTCCAAAATCTAATCCGGATGAAATTTTTCTATCTAGTCACGCCCTCTATTCTACAGTATACAAAATCTTCACGTTTCTGGTTCAATTCATTTGAACCCAACAACTCATGACCACCCTCCCCAATTTCTAAATCCATCAATTCTAATTCTTCACGTATATTATCAATTTCACTTTCCATTTCTTCAATTTTTGCCCTAATTCTCAAATTTCATCTTCCCTTTTCTTCAACATTTTCCTTAATTGTTGATACCTGATGTTGTGAATTGAGGCTCATATTCATTCTTCTCTTTTGCATTCGAATTTCTATTAAGCTTAGAAGTTTGAAATATCAAAACAAAAATTCGATTGCAAATGAGGAATATGTAGTTTCTTTCACCGTAGTAAATGAAGAATTTGATGGAAATATCAAACACAAAATAATCAAAAATTGATTGACAGAAAAGGAAGAAAAATAAGGGGATAGTGGTGGTTTACGATGTGACTCGTATGAGATGGGTGGCTATGGTGGCCGACGATAATGTCGACGATGGAAAAGGGGATGGCGGTAAGGGTGCAGGGTTTGAAGAAGACACTTCTTTTTTTTCTTCTTAAATTATTGGTTTTTAAAATTTGTTTAATGTTGTAATTCTAAAGTTACAATTTTATCCTCGTTAATTTGGTCAAAATTGATCAAAGTTCACTTTTTTTTATCAACTAAATGTCAGATGGATGAGTTCCATTTAGACTTCAGATACATATTTTTGAGAAGTTAGGAATTCGTTGACACAAATTGAAGATTAGAATAAAATCTATAAAAATTGAAAAAGTTAAGGAACGTTGGTGCAATTTTCCCTATTTTTATATGACCTTTGGTTTGCATCTCTCACACCTTATTGTCCTTTTGTTGTACTCTTCTGAACTCCCTCGAGAAGCTCCAAAAATTCTAAATTGCATAGCTCTTGCTTTCTCAAAATTCATTGACATCTTGCTTTTCCTTTCCTTTCCTCCTAAACAAATACATAAATATAAAGTCTCAGTCCCGCCAATTCTCGCCTATTAACCCTTTAAAGGATCAACAATGGCAAGCACAGACGAAGATGCCACCATCCAGTACTTCAAGAAAGGCGCCGCCGTGGAAATTAGCAGTAACGATGAAGGATTCCGCGGCTCGTGGTTCGAGGGCACTGTTATACGGCCCCCCTGGGAAACAAGTACCCCATTATCATCGAGATCCAAGAGGAATTCCGTTCGCAATCAGTACAATAAGAACAAGAAAAATACCATCCGGGTGCTGGTGGAGTACAAGAATCTGATGGAGGATGAGGCAGGCACGAAGAGGCTGAGAGAGGAGTTGGATTTGGTGCAACTGCGTCCGCCTCCTCCACGAGAAATGCTCCTGAGCTTCAAATTCAACGAGGAGGTAGATGCGTACTACAATGACGGGTGGTGGGAGGGTGTAGTCACTGGGGTGCTGGGGAAGGATATGTACTCGGTGTTCTTTCGGGGCAATAGGGAGCAGATAGACTTTAAGGCCTCCCAGCTGAGGCTGCACCGCGAGTGGGTTAAAGGGAAATGGGTCCCTCCTTTGGAAGATGCCCCTCCTTTGGAACTGGAACAGGATGAGGTACGTAGGTTTTAACGTTGCTGTGTATGTCACAAATTGTTACAATGATTGGTGTGGTCGGGACAAGCCTAGATACAGATGTTAGGGCAGGCTAAAATTAAAAAAAAAAAAAAATTACAAAAAAACAAAATATGGTTTCCCCAAGTCTATGTCTAAGGTGCACAGAGTAGCAAGAAAATTTCATGAGATGGAGAAGAGATTAAGACGTGGGTTGGCAACAATGACCAATAGCTCGAAATCTAATTGCCGTGGAGAACAGTCTCATTCAAAACTCCTCTAGAAGCAAACCATAGTTCTCCAAAGAAAAGAGCAAAGAGAGAAACAACTAGGAACTAGAGACAAAATTAAAAATGACTTGTGGGACTTCACTTTTTGTTGGGTGTATTTCAAATGGAAATAGAGGGGACTAAAAGGATGGGATATGGTGGAAAAGCCACCAGTGTGGATTCTTAATTGCTCCAAGATTTGGTTTTTATTTTCCCATATACATGTGACTGTTCTTTTAGCCACATGCAAAGTTTTCAACTTGGCTAGAAAGGCATCATAACTCTTTATAGCACTTTTGCTGTCTAGCTCTTGAAGTTTTATTTATGGTGAGCACATTGAAGGCTAACCAATGCCTAAACTTGGCCGTTGGAGCTGGCTTTGTAATTGTGTCTACTATTTTATCCAATGTTGGAATCCTTTTAACTTTATGGCACCCTTTGCTAAGTGCATCATGATATCTATGTGCTTGGTCCTTTCACGGTACATCTGATTTTTGACAATATGTATGATGACTGTCCCAATAGACTGCTGTTTATTTTGTTTGTTTGTTTACCCAACTCACCAGCCAAACCACAAATCGTAATAGTTTCTTTCATTGCTTCTATTGCTGCAATGTTTTCTAACTCAGTGGCACAAACAAAGCAACACTTGATTACTCCCAAGTGGTAGAACATTCAAAAGAGTAAAAATAGAACTTGTTGAGGACCTTCTCTTATCTAGATATTCCAGCATTATCTGAACTTACATATTCAATGACACTTCTCGTGACATCGTTGTATTTCCCATAAATGAAGCCGACACATTAATATTATTCTAGGTTTTTTCATATATCCTGCTTCCTAGAATTCATCATGTGAGATGTCTGGCCTGGTGCAAACCATGACGTAGATGATTCTACTAGCAACACTAGCTATGTAACATTGGACATGGGTTCCGCCGACTTGTGAGTCTGTAGTGATAGTGTTGCTGAAAGTTTAAATGAGCTTCTAGTGGAGTGCGTGTAGGTTTTGAGTTTTGCATACTAAAGCATTGCAACATCTTGTCTTTTCTGCTTGATATATATTTGTTTTTCTCTTTTGTTTTGCAACTCCTATACCTTTCATTTGAAGCTCCACACTTAATTGAGCTTTTAAACTAAATGTTAGCATGTAGCTGGCGCCATGAGAAAGCAACACGACAAGGACCTTATAAATCTGAATGCATATAAGTTATGCTTCTCTAGAACCCGGCCTCTACTAACATCTGTATTTAATGATTTCTGATGGTGAGGTGGTTTGGTGAAGGATGCACATCTGGAGCTGGTGTATAGAGGTGGTGGGCGAGGCATAAGATCACATGAGAAATTGAAACAAATCCTTCTTTGTTTTCTGCTATGGAGAAAAAGAGAGTAGGTATAAGCTCACAAACTGACACAGAGAAAAGATTGGAATTTGTAAAATACCTGGTAGAGCCATCTAATGTCTCCTTATCTTGTGGAATAGTAGTATTAACTCCATTTTTTCACAAAACCATAATGTTGACAGAAATCTAATTTCCCAGTTCTTTGTCCGCAAAGCAGTCCTTGGTTACTATACCGAATAACCTCCTCTGATTGATCCAGTATTCTACAATTTTGTGATGTAAGAGTTACACATTGATGATGCTGGAGACCTGTAGCTGCACCTATAACTGTGCTTCCTTGCAAAGTGGAAGGGAGCTAGCTTTCTTTTTATTTTTTTCGAGGGAGAATTGAAGAGGAGGGAGGTACCAATCCTTGAAGCCTTGACCTCAAAGGGTGGCCCTTGGAAACAACAATCCTTAACTGACTAGGACAAGGTGAATTGTTAGCTAGTTTCTTTCTTTTCATCACCACCCTTTGCTTCTGGAATAATTCACCTTCAGCTTTAAAGCTTTTACTGGTTGAGAGTACTCAATGACGGCAAGTGCTGCTATAGATTGGTACCATACACTAATCTTAATTAGGGCAGGAGATATAAGTACCCAAAATCAAGAATGCACTAATCACATGAGTTGCTAACAAAGACTAAATGGTCATTTGCAACGTCTTCATCTTCTATAGCTACATCTCCTGGATCTACAGGCTTTTCTTTTTGTAGATTTGCGGGCCTATCATTTCCTTCCATCTTGCGCTTTGGGAAATGTGTCTTAAAATTCCATTATTTGTAACATTGAAAACATTTTTATTTTCATATTTTATATTTTGAGCTAGATCTTCCTTTACTGCCTTCAGTTCTGCACCATAATTTTCATGTTCTTCTTTGTGGCAGTTGTAACCAAACTCTATTAGAGCCTTCATTTCTGTTTTCAGACGCTCTTTTTCTCGACTCTTTCGTGTATAGAGCTGCCTTAACTTTTTTCATAGTAAGAATTACACGACAAAATATTATCGTCAATAAAATGCTCCTAAGTATTTGGCAGAAAACACAAGTATAATGGCCTAGTCTTCATCAACTCTAACTTCTTTAATCCTGAGGACAATTTTGTTAAAATCATCCAAGTGTTGTTTGATGGGTTTGCCTTCTTGCATTTAAAGTGTCAATAATTTTTACTCAAAATATAGCTGGTTAGTGAGCGATTCCTAGCTTCAACCATAACTTTGCCAACAGTATCCTCTTCATGAATTTCATGCTAAACTTTATCACACGAGTGCAATAAAAGTTAACCGTGATTTCTCTATAATCTCATCATTGTCTAATAGAAATTCTGGCAGAGCTTTTGATCGTTTGATGTACGATTAGTATCTTAACCTATAATAGTCCATAGACTGCAATCATTTTCTTCATTAAGAACCTATTTGTCTCTCTTTAAAACAAAACTCCTTAATTCTTGTACTCATTTTCAATCACATATTCACACAATAAAATATTTTGCAGAAAAATTTTCACTACTTTTTAATCACACATTCTTCAAAAAAATCATTATTCAAAACATCATTTTTTCTCAAGAATGGCCCTCAAACAAGGACTAAATTTCTAAGCTTTGCTAAGCCTTGATGTACGGGCAGAATCCGAATCTTAACTTGCCATAGACTGCAATTTTTTCTCCATTAAATCTCTTCGCATCAAATTTATAGTAGCCGTAGCTCTATGTGAGTTTGTTTAAGTAGAATGGCGATATGAAAAACTAAATGGAAAAAATGTCTACGGTCGTAGAGCAGCGAGAAAGCTTAATTATTAGGAAGTGATTATTACCTAAGCTATTGGCAAACACCACTCACCACCCATAACCTAATCACACTCACCCAGAAACCAAAGTACACTTTTCTAAAGAAAATAAAAAAGATAACAAAATACTAGAGACTAAAGACTAAAAATCACAAGCATGACTTCCCTTTGTAGTTGGGCATGTCTCAAATGGAAAAGGAGGCTAATCATAGCAGAAAGCAGATGATGAGATATGGTGAAGAAGCCAGCATCGTGACTTTAGAATTGCTCTAAGGCGTGGGCTCTTAATTTGCTTACATGTCCCATTTTTGGCCACATGAGTGGCTGTGCTTTTAGCCACTTGCAATGTTATCATTTGACAGATCTTAGGTCTTCATAGAACATTTGGTCCATAGGGATGATATTTGAAGATGCATACCGTCTTTTATTTTGAATTTATTATTTATATGATGCTGCATAGTTGATGGCTTATTTTAGGAAATTGTGTGACTTTTACAATAAACAACTAGAATAATGGAACTGCTGACAGTGTTTGAGTACTATGGATTTGAATCATGTTGCTAAGCTAGGTAGCTTTCATGGAAAAAAAATTATACGAGTAGTTTCTATTTGTAGCAATTGCTCAAGTATTGGTTCCCTTGTGTTGCAAAAAATCACCAAATAATAATATGCTCTGATAGGCCGGCCCTCTGTGTTGTGAAAAAATCACCAAATAATAATATGCTGGGACTAAATCTTCCCCCATAATGTGATGAAGGATTCTTTGTCAAATTCTAACAAATTCACAATAACATTAATGATCCAAGCAGTAAAGATAGGAAAATAAATCCATCGTAACAGACTTGCTGTTTCTATTCTTTTTCCTCTCTCCCTGTGGAAAAGAACTTGTTGCATATGCTAATCTCACTGATCTTATTACTGCAGAAAGTTTCAGCCCCAACTGAATTGAAGCTCAATAATGAAGAGATAACTGAGGATAGTTTTGGCCAAGGTGCACTAGTGGAAGTAAGCAGCGATGAAGATGGTTTTGAAGGTGCTTGGTTTGTTGCAACTGTGTTAAAAAAGCTAGATGAAAGAAAATATCTAATCGAGTATCAGAAGCTCAGAAATGATGACGATACAGAGTTCGTAAAAGAAGAGGTTGATACTCTGCATATACGACCATGTCCACCTGATGTTGGACAAATTGACCGTTTTGAAGTCCTGGATGAGGTTGATGCTCTGTATAACGATGGTTGGTGGGTAGGTGTGATTTCCAAAGTTTTTAAAGGTAATAAGTACACAGTGTACTTCAGGGGCACCAATGAGAATTTAAAGTTTAAACACTCTGACTTGCGGCCCCATCAGGAATGGATAAATGGCAAATGGGTGATAGGCTCCTCACGGGTATGATGCTGACAATATTTGATTGATGTCCTTTAGACATGCTCCGTTTGAGAATGTTTCTGACTTGGTTGACTGGTTTTTCTGCTAGGATCTGAAGTCGTAATGTCCAAAGAAATGCAGATTCCAGACAGCTGAATAACTTAACATTGTATCCTTTCCAGATGGTGTATATCCCTGCTCCCTAGCTCAAGTATTCAGTGTACCATGTTAAACTTATAGTAAAGAAGGTTACTAGGTTAGGAACAATGTTTTCTTGGCTTCTCTTTGCTACTGGTCTTATGGTGCCATTTGGAATTCTTTGCTTTAAGTAGGGAATAACTTCTGAATTAGACATTTTTAGGGTGCAATAACAAACATGAAACCACAAATCCGTTCTAAAGTAGTGCTACTTTTTACTATTTTCATTTGGGATGCATTTTTTTTCGGAAAATTCTATTGGTACATAATTTGTCTTACCTAAGAAATTTAATCATGCGGGGTCCACCCCATGTGAGAGGGTGGACACCCTTAAGTAAGACAAATTATGTACCACTAGCATAGCTCTTTTTTTTTTTTTTCTCCCCAGAAGTACCAATGTGGCAGATGTAATCGGTAAGCATCATTTTCAGCTCTTGTAGCGGTTAAAAACCTCTATCTGGTTATTAGTAGTAGCACGAAATAAAGTAAGCATGTTTAGTAGTTAGCCGAAGTGGGTACTTCTTGCCTGCACCTTCTATTTTTGATATTTTAAAATCCTATTATATAAGGTCAATTATGATGGATATACACAAGATTTGGTGAAAAAATGGTTCTCCAATTGTGAATCAAGAAGTTTCAACCAGCCAATATAGTGATATGCATCTCTTCATATAAATAAAATAATAACCATTACTCTTCTATTCGTGCTGCCATACGGTTTACAGATTATTTCTCTTACTTGTCCTTTGTGTTTCTTCAATAATGATAGATTATGTAAGGACTAGTGTCAGTTACACCTCCTTGATTTCCACACCTGAGTTCGCTTCACCGTTCTCTTCAACTCCCTTAGCATCTTTCACCTTTTGGATCTCGAAAGCTGACACCGGAAAAGACTTTGACAACCCTGCTGGAGTCTTAAAGGTGATTTTTCCGGGGGGTGGGTCTTCCACATATTTCACTCTGTGTGATCCATAATAAAAATTCCCTAGTCTTCACAGCGGTTAGTTTCTTGATCTTGTTCGGCTCAGCATAAGCTGTGACCTCAGGTGCATACTGCCTGAGGTTTCGAATCTTCTCAATTTTTTCTATAGTGGTATCTAGATCCTCACCCTACCAATCGTGGAATTTGGAATCGCTAAAATGTCGAAATTCATGTTGAAAGACTATTGTGCCCTTCACATTTGATAGGTTGGAGACCTGGATGACACTTTTGGCAAAGG
>CAIGRB010151354.1:17218-41239 GCA_903798255.1 Fraxinus quadrangulata
TTTCACTCTGTGTGATCCATAATAAAAATTCCCTAGTCTTCACAGCTGTTAGTTTCTTGATCTTGTTCGGCTCAGCATAAGCTGTGACCTCAGGTGCATACTGCCTGAGGTTTCGAATCTTCTCAATTTTTTCTATAGTGGTATCTAGATCCTCACCCTACCAATCGTGGAATTTGGAATCTCTAAAATGTCGAAATTCATGTTGAAAGACTATTGTGCCCTTCACATTTGATAGGTTGGAGACCTGGATGACACTTTTGGCAAAGGTTATGCACCCCAATGTCGACTTTACCCTAAAATTTTCCTGTGGAACATTACTTCCCTCTAGAGAGTTGGGATTCGTAACATGATTCCCAAGAAAAAAAAAAATTACAAGGTATAATATCTTCCATTTTGGATTAAGACTACCAATTTAAAGTTGATCCAATATATTAGATTTTGATTAAAGTTAATGAAATATTGGTTGAAAAGTTACAAAAGTGGTGAATCTGTTTGGAAATGAATTTAAAGAAAAGTGAGTTTTAAGAAATGGGAACCAAACATGTGCATAGTCCGTGATCTACCTTCGTTTGAATTCATTTCGACAATCATCATGTCCTCTACTTTTAGAAGATACTTTTCTGATGTTTCAAACTATGAAAAATATAGAATTACAAAGAGGCAGACGAAGAGTATCGAATTCCTGAATGTGCCCTTGGTTGCTTGTCCTTGTCCACACTCCAACTTAAAGCTGAGTAAACAATTCAGCTAGAGTATACAACTGAATATATTAGTGGCATGTTCAATAAGGTCGATTAAACTATATAAAACAAGTCCATAGCAAATTTAGTAGGAATTGATGAGCACCACACCGTTCAAATCAAGATTTAATCATGATATCACAGGGCCAACAACAAATACATACATTAACCAGTAAAGAAAACAATATCATTAATTTTCAAGAAGACAATAGTGTCAGTTTTTTCTCCTTTATAATCACCCAATGGCACCAATGGCTTAGGACTATGTACACTGAAGTTGGATTCGCTTCTAAAGACGCGATACGAAGAATACATTGAACTTAAGACAACTAAAATCAACCCACTTTCAACCGGCGCAAAGCTTTTGTCGGTTATTGCTCTTTCCAAACTTCAGTTATCGACCCCTTCTCAACTCATCATCTTGCAGAGAATTTGTAGGATTGCATCCATGTAGGAACTTGATTGATTTGTCCATTCTGAACAAAATTCCTAGATCCTCAGATGTCATTGAATGTTAGAGAAACCAAATGATGAAAGAACAACTTATGAATAGTCTCTCTCAGAAAAATACAATCAGCATTATCAAGATTCAAAAAAATCTCTATAGTTGGTGCATATAGGCTTAAAAAGTCAACAATGAACGTATCCTGCTAATTTTTTAACAGATGAAACAAGTGATTAATGAAAACATAATAGAATCACACGTCTGTTAATTACATGTAACAACATTAAACCTGATCTAAAATTCTTCGTGCGAAACTTCATTTATGTAGGAAACTTCAGAGATGCATTGTCATAAACTTTAGGTTCGTCCAGTTGGAAAAACAGCAGCATGTACTCAACTCCAATGACGACATCATACAACATCAGCCCAATCCGTCCTCCAACCCAACTGCCCAGATGACTTCCAACCAAATAACCAAACCGCCCAAACCTTTGCTCTCCAATGTAACCTGCAGAATAGGTTCCAAACAATGTCCCTGTGCCCCGAAGGAACCCTTCTGTTATTGTACCCCCATAGTAAAGAACTTCAAAAAAATCCCATCCTGAAGAAATGATGGGACCTAAGATGCGCCTGGCTTTCTGAGTAGCCAGTTTTGCTGCCTTAGCTCCTTCTTTCTGGGCTAGTTTGACTGCATCTTTAGTAGGCATGCCTTGTGTTAATGCATCAGACAGAGCAGTTTCAATTGCCTTGTTCCTTGCACTCTCTACATGGATAGATCTGATATTGTAGACATAGAGCTTTACACCCTCCTTCGCCATACATGAAAGGGTTCCAGAACCCCCATCAAAACAGCCACTTTTGGATGCAGCCTCTTTACCAACCAATTCCCTACATTTTTCAGCTATAAAAGCAGGAAAATGTGAAAATATGGTTCAACTAAATGCTAGAGAAAAGAAGACAGTAAGAGAAACAAGTACTGATTACACAACAAAAAGAAATATGGGAATAGTAAATAGATCCGACGCTATTTTCCTATATTCACATGTCTATTTTAAAAGGATTTTCTAGAGTACTGTCATTAGCAATTGATACATGACTACTTTCAAGAATGCATATGCTGTAAAGTAAGTCATTCACAACATATCTAATAATTGACACTTCTAACTCACTAAATATTACACAGAAATGTCTATGCAAAAAATCAAATAGTTTAAGCTTAAGTAAGAATGTTGCTTCATACAATTAATATTTTCCTAGTGCATAAATAACTGTTATTATCCATATTACTATTACAAAAGTGGCATTGCATGTACAAGGTCTTGGTTCTACATAACCTAAAACCTTCAGATTCCGAAGCACTACTATGAAGTCCTAACTTACAATTTAACTAACCCCTTTTCATTCTCACAACTAAACCTATATGATTAACGAATAACATACTGAGACTCACAGAAATATACTATGATTCACTCAACAAATATTATTGATGGATTGATGGAGACTCTGTATGAGATACGATATGATACTTTCCAAGTTTAGGCACTTATTTTAAGGAAAAGTTATTACTGTTTATTTTACAAATATTCTAATATTTCTAAATTATTTTTAGAGTTAAGTTTCAACATAAAGAAAGGTCCGTTTGACATGGCTTTTGAGAAGTCAAAATGAGCTTTCAAGGATCCAAAAGTTGCTTTTGGACCCATTCGGCTAATTTTATGTAATTGCTTCTTCAAGTTAGAAGTGCTTTTAGAGGAACCTTATCCAGTATGGCATTTTATAAACGCACTTCCGAAATAAGAAGCTCTTTTAAAAATTAGTTTCTAAACAAAAATTAAAGTAGCTTCCTTCGAAAGCTCATCTAAAACAAAGGCAAAAGCAAAAGCAAAAACAAAAGCAAAAACAATAACAATAACAAACGAGCTTAGAATGGTTGACCTATATAAAGTGGGCTTATGTATTATAATAGTTAAACTTGATTATTGATAAAAATCATATTTTCTCCCCTTTCTTCTCCTTCTCTTTCCCCTTCTTCTACCAGTCTCATTCTTGTTCATTGCATAATACGTTACTTACATTTCACATCTTTACATTCTCAAATGACAATAGCTGGAAAAATAACTAAATTTTTTAAAAGCATACTTTAAAAACATAGATATCTTCAAAAGATATAACTATATTTAAAAGTTGAATCCCATCATTTGGCATCTCTTTCAATGAACAATGATTTTATTTCTTTGGAATATGTTTTCAGTCAAAGAAATTTAACCGGCAACAATTTTTCCAACTAGGACGTGAAAAAATTCATTTTACTGTTTCCAAGCACAAAAAAGGAACAAATCATTTGAGACTTGCATAAATTGAAGCACACTAAATGAACTGAAAATTAAACAACAAAATATTAAAATAAATAAATGAAAATATAAAAATTGCTTACCAGTGATATTGAGGGAAATTACTCCAACAATGAAAAGCAAAAGCTGAACTGTCTTCTTCTCAAGAATCGTCATGACGATGGACTATTACTACTTAATTCATATTTTTTTTGAGTATAACCCTATTTACAATGAACTTGAATAGGCTTAAATTTGGATATCTAACAATTTTCACCCAGAAAAAAATAAAATAAAATAAAAAGGATTCCATAAGCGTTTCAGAGCGGGCTTTTGTTTACTTTTCAGTTTCCTCCGATCTGCTGAGAACCAATCACAACAGAAGCACATTTTGTCCCCGGAAAAATAGCGCAAATGGTCCCTAATCTTTTCTCTTCGTGCGTTTGTGGTCCCTAATCTTTAAATTATAGCGGAGAAATGTCAAACCTGTGCCTTTATATGCTCAAATTGTCTTTTTTGAACCGATTCCATCCAAAAATGCAGTTAGTTTTGCGTGTAGACTTCACATTCCGTTTATTTCTTTTCTTGCAGAGACAAATTTGTCAAACCTAAAAAGGTAAAATTTAAACAAAAGAAAGAATAAAAAGTAATACTCTGCTTTCTGTAAGGATTGTTGAAATAGCTATTTTATGTGTTGATGAGTACTAATACCTTGATGATTAAAAGAGAGAAAAAGTGGAAAAGTGAGTCACATGTTTCTTGAATTGGTGGGCTATTTGATTTGGATCTAGACATATTACTGTTTTTCTTTTTTATGGATTTTGTTTTTTTGTGGATTTTGAAGTAGTTAAGAGTACTTGTTTTGTGATCATTGAAGATTATACCTTTTAGTTATGTAGATTTTGCTCGCTTTACCCTTTTTGATCTCTCTTTCAATGAATTCTAATTACATCAGTTACATAAAGATTACTCGTTTTTTATGGTATTATTAGGAGATTTAATCGAAATTTGATGTATTTCAAACTCTAGTTTTGAATTGGATACCGATTATTGCAGGAAGGGGTTCTTGGAATATGGGTTAAATATATAATTATTGTCACCCTTATATCTCGTCAACGAGTTATGGCGAGAGTGTGTGGTGGTGGCTATGCTGCGTGTGGGGGTGGGATGGAATGGAGTGGATTACTTTTTAATTTTAATTTTACTTTCTACATATGTTATTTTAAGTTTGAAAAATTTGTCCCTGCAATAAAAAGGAGTGTGAAGTTTACGCACAAAATAAAGGCACATTTAGATGGAATTAGTTAGAGTTGAATGTGTATTGTATGTTATTTTGAAATATTTTATAAGTGACGCGAAAATAATATTTGATTCTCCATTTACCTTTTTAATCTAAATATGAGAAAAATTGAGGCTCTTGAAAATAAATGTTAATTATTACAAATACATGTAAATAGTGAAATACTTGAATATGAGTATTAGAATTACAACTAACGTGAATGTCAATTAATTTAGAATTAATACTAAGGAATATATACATGACAGTGAATATTAAATCATTTATATTAAATGAATATATTTAATTTTCAATTAAGTGAAACTGGATATTAATTAATATATAAGGTCGTGAATAATGAATTACATTTTTGAATATGAAATTCTAATTAATATTAATTAATAAATGTTAATGATAATGTTAATTAATTAAAAAATTAATAATACGAAATACATGTATGAATAAGGATTTTGAAGTATTTATTACAGTTTGTAAATTAAATACATATTGAAAAACGAAAATTAGGGTATTATTGAAATAATTAAAATGTATTCGAAAAATGATTCTCATTTGACGTGATATTTAATATAGTATAGATTTGTTCAGAAGGGTCCTTTGCAACTCTTGAAGGAATAGATTCAGAATATCTTTGTCGAAAATTTAAAGATTAGAGGCCAAAAACGCAAAGACGAAGATTGAGGACCATTGATCCCAATAATAAAACGCAAGAAAAAGGTTCCTATTCCAACAAAGGTTACAATTGGACAGTTTTCCTTTTTAAAAAAAAAATGAGAATATAGCAACAGAGGTCTCCATCCTTTCACATGTGTTAAACTTTGGTCTTCAACCTTTTAAAAAGTATCAATTAAATCCCCAACTTTTTGAAGCAATATATTAATTAACAAGTCAATATTTTGTTAACAAACCAATTTTATGATTTGCTTCAATTTTACAAAAAAAGAGAGAATACATGCCCTTTGCTTGGACAACACGTGCAGCCGACACGAGTCAGATAATTGAAAATCAAATGGAATCGATGAAGAGGCAAGAATTCTACTAATTAATAAAATGTTGGGCACGAAATTGCAACAAAAAAAAACTGGGGACATGATTGCTACTATGCACAAAGGTTGGGGACAAAATGGTGCAATTTACCCTAAATACTTCTAATGATATTGTAAAGAGATCGGATTAATGTTTTATGATTTTTCATTTAACATTTTAAGCATATTATCAATAATTAAATTATTTCTGATTATTTCATAATTCAATACTATTTGTACATGTGAGATTGGACGTTGATAACACAAATATATTGAACATTTGTTTGACAACTATGTTTACTTCTTGCTTATGAACGATTTTAGATAAGTTGCTTCACTAGAATTGACACTACTACAATTTTGATGCTAAATAAAAAAATGTTGCCAATGTTTTGAAAAATTTATGGAGAATTCTACGTAGCCATTCTTATAGAACACCAACACCCTTGGTTCTGGTAGAGGCTAGGAAAATTGTCGGTAGACAATTGAAGATTGGAATCTTATTTTACCTTGTTTCTACCGAGCGTTCACATATGTATGTCGTTATCAAGAACTCAACTTTTTTTAGCGATTTTTTGTTTATTATTGAAATCAAGAACATATTAAAATTATTCCATCTTGCCTCTTCAATTTCTTTAGTGGAACAATGTGGTGTCAGCCACTTCTACAACCCGATTACCTACAAAAAGTGGTTAAGGTTATTTCCTATGTGATCTCATGTCGATGAAAAACGCCATACATGGGAAACTTCTTTTTAATATGCATCTATATTTATCACTGTTGTGAAAATCGGATCGAACCGATTGGTTTGATCAAAAAAAATTGGGACTTAAACCAAAATTCGGTCCAATTTGAGAGTAAAAACCGATATAAAGCCCAATAAATCAAACGGTTCAACCAGTTTTCTGTAGGGATGACAATTGGACGGGTACGAGACAGATTGACCATTGCCGCTCCCATCCCATCGAGTATTTTTTTCACCATATCTCGTACCCATACCCATTTATACGGGGCAATGCGAGGCAGGTTCAGGGTTCGACGGGGTTATTGCCTCTTTTATTTTTTATTTTGCTTTTATTTTATTTTATGTCTTTAATTAGTAAATATTATTATTATTATACTAATTTGTTAAAAACAAACTTATGTTCTCTTTAAAATAATGATAAACTTATTATTTTTGTTCAATAAAAAACTTTAATTTGAAATTAACTTTAAACGAGGTTGGTAGCAGGACGGAAACTATATTTCCCGCACTCGCTTCGGGGTAATGACCCTCGCCCTGTCCGTTTACCCGGTTAGGAGGGTAATCCCCGCTCCATTTGGGACGGGGCCCCATGGGTATCGGGTTGAACTAGTTTTTTTGTCATCCCTATCTCAAATCTCTACAATTGTAGTCTGTAGATAGAGTTTTCCAGGAAGTGAATTGAGTTTTCAGTTTGTTGGTTGACTTCTTCATATTTGGAGTTTTAGGATCGATCTTCTCTATAAAAAGTCGGGTTTGAATTAGCCAAATGAGCTATATAGATTCAGAAAGAGAAATGGCATCTCAGGTGGAATTTAATGAAGAAGATGAAACTTAAGGGGCCTGTGGGCTTTGGAGCAGAAGCTTGATTAGCCTATGTTTGAGGATGCTGGAAGACTTAGAAATATGTATAGAGAAAAGGTAAACAAAAATTTCTCTCATTTTTCATATATATAAACTATATATGTATTTATATATTGATGAAATATTATCAGCGAGTTAGAATCTACAATTGCTTACTTTGCATTTGCTTAGATGTTTTTCCCCCAATACACGGAACAACAAATTGAAACCCCGATTTTCCTTATAAATGTCGCCTATGTACTCATGACATGTTAGTAAATATCTGATCTGAAATGGACAAAGTTGATGATTTCTGTACTATGTTTGCATTTATGCATTAAATGTTTATCATTCTAAAGAATGAATCTTTTTTTTTTTTTCTATCAACTTGTTCGATTTGAAAATTTGATTGTTTCTTAATGTTTGCGTCCGGCACTGAAAGGAGGTGCTGTCATTTCTCTTGGTCAAATGGTCAAACTCTAGCAGTTATCTGTTCATGGATTGAGGTTTTGAACTTCGGATTCTTTTCTAGGAAGAGAATATATTAATGTATGTAGTGACCTAACCGTGTCCAAAATATTTATACTGCAAGGTAAAAAGATAAAGCCTCTATTTGGTAAATATATAAATAGTTTATAAATAAGAATAATAAAATGAATAGTAGTGGATCCTATATAATGAATAGTAATTATAAAATATATGATTAAAATTAATATTTAACTTTAATTCGGTTTATAACTAAATTTATAAATTGTATCCAAAATGAGGGCAAAATAAACTATATACGACATGAACATGATAATCTAAGTCATTTACACGTGGCTTTGGCATTAGTATCTCAAGTAGTTCATAGACGAATCGAATATTATAGCATTTTGATTTATGATATGCATAATTTCTACACTTAGTTACGCCAAGAAAAGTGATATTTGAGAGTATTTCTAGGGAATTATTACTTAATCTTGTGTAAATATTATTTGTTTAGGTGAAACTCGATGTTGGACAACTTTTGAAGAAAATGAGTGAAAATCGNTTTAATTATTTTTATTTATGGATCGACTCCGGTTTGACCATTTGAACCTTAACCCTTTAAATTTTTTTGGATCCATGATCAGGCCAATTTTAAAAACATTAATCTTTATTATAATCTTCTAATTTAGCCAATGTTTGAGCCACATTATTTTTTGTGAAAATTACATAAAACTAAGCATTTAGTTTTACCTTTTTAAAAATCAGGTCTAAAATTTATTTTTAAAAAAATTATGTACTATATTAAAACCCTAATTAATAACATAATTTATCAATTCCCGTCTCCACCCCTAATTTATCATTCTCGTCTCCTCCTCCTCTTCTCCCTCCCCCTTTTCCTCTCTCTCCCTCGCAGCAGAGTCGTAACGCCGGCAGCAGCGTCGGGACACTGCCGTTCACAGCGTCGAGGCTCTGCTACCGTTTACAGCTTCGCGATGCTGCTGTGAACGGCAGCAACGTCGCGAAGTTGAAGGAATTGGAGAGGCGACTGATCTATGTGTGTGGCTGTGTCTGTGGGTGTGTGGTAGATCTCTGGATGTGTGGCTGTGATGGCGACTCTGTGTGCTAGTTAGTGGCGGTAGCGATGGTTGGTGGTGGAAATGATAGTGTCAGTGGTCCGTGACCAAGTATTTGGTTATCTGTGTCCAAGTATTTAACTGTAACTTAAAACTTTGACAATATGTGACTGAAAAATAATCTGTGACTAATAAATTTGAAAATGTGTTACCAATAAAATTAATTGTGACCCATAAATTTTTGAATTTGTGACCTCGAAATCATCTGTGACTAATTAATTTGATAATATGTGACCAATAAATAAATTATGACGTATATGTGACCATTAATTATATAATTGTGACATAATTAATAAATATTTTTAATTAATAAATAAATACCTGATTTTTGCATTTGTGAAACTTCAAACCTGATTTTTGCACTTGTGAAACTTGAAATCTGATTTATGAATTTTTTCCTTATTTTTTCATTCTTATTATTCTACTAATTTTCAATCGCACATTCTTCAATAAGATAATATTTTTCATTATATCAATAATTTTCCTTTTTTTCAACCACATATTTCCCATTACATCAAATAAAAAAAATGCATTTTTGTGGAAATAATGTGACTCAAATAGGAGCTTGGTTTAAGACTTTCAATACATCAAAACGGTGGAAGCCAATTTTCAAAACATTGATCTTCATTATAGTCTCCTAATTTAGTTTAAGACTTTCAATACATCGAAACTCTTTTTAATTGGCCATGACACGTCTATCCCTCATTATTATCTCATAATTTTTAGTTTAGGAAATTAAGAACTTTCACTTAATTGCATAATGCGCCTCAACAAATCATAGTCGACATGTTATAACTACATAGAAGATAATATTGACAACAGATGAATAAGAGAGTACAATCGATTTTTTGGTGCCTTGCAGACACAAGTTTGTGAGGACACAAATCATATTCTTGTAGGTTTTAATCAAGCACATTTTGAACGACGAAAACTTTATATTTCAACATTGATCAAATGCGTTCAAAATTCTTATTTATTTATTGATACGATTTTTACTGAAGTATGAAATAAGTAAATTATCATAACTATGTTTTTATCATAAGTTTTTCACATATCACACTTTTATAGATTGTAAATTACTCAATTATATTCGATCTAACGTAACAAATATATTAAATAATTATATATACTATCATAGTTAAGTCCATCTTTTATAGGCACTTTAACTTCCTTGCGCCCTCTAGTATTTACATCCACGTTTCAAGAAGTACGGACCTTAAAATGCTTAATTTGGTCACACTTCTTCATGAAATTCGGTCTTAAAGTGGACGTTAGTGGGTTGGTGTCATCAGTCAGTTCAATGTATCTTTTTTCCTCCTTTTTTTTTTTTTAAAGAAAGTTATGAACAAATAAAGAAAATTAAAGTTATGATTAGTTAAGCAGAGATTTTGACTAATGAAAAAATAAATAAAAAAAAGGGCCATATGTCATTTGAACAAAATTTATCCCTTCAAGAAAAATGCATTTTATCTTGTTAGACCAAAGATTTACTATATGAATTTATAATCATCGCCGTTCATTTAATGAGTTATAACTTATAACAAGTTCATAATATGTTCTGTTTCAAACGATAATGAACTTCGACTGAAAGAAGAAGATGCTTGTTTAATCACGTTTAGGACCCGTTTGGTGCACATTATGAAACCAAGAGTGCATTTTTTTGTTTACGACGTGATGAGGAATATATGGTTGGAAATGAAGGAAAAATTATTGATATGATGAAAAATATTATTTTATTAAAGAATATGTAGTTGAAAATGAGTAAAAGAATGAGAATAAAAAAATTAATGTGGACCAAACAGGGACTTAATTCAAAATCTCAAAGATGATAAAAAGGGACGACACCATGCATATATGCTATATTATTTAATTATTAATTATAAGTTCATCGTCTAATAATCAACTTGTTTATCCTCCACATCAAATAAGATTAGAAAAATCATGGTTTGCATCTTCTTTTAAAAAGGAGATAATCTTCCAAGCAAGTTCATCTCTACATTATTTTTTGTAGACTTCGAATTTGAAAGAAATCCCTAATCCAATCTTCCATGGCTTAAATTATTCCATTAAAAAGGGGCCAATTAAGATTTCATCCACTCTGCTTCTTCTAAAGAAAGATTAATTTAAGAAATGTTGACACGTGATTTCCTAAGTTAATGATGACTAGAGAAGAAAAGGGAGTAATTTATGATTACCTTAATTATGATAATGATGAGGGGAGGGAAAAAAAAAAGTGAAATGAAATCATATAAAAAGTAGGACCCATGAAAGAGATTTATCTATGAAGATGAGTAGATTTGCAATTAGATACACAACCACTAGGAGAATAGAGTTATGAATAACACATGTTAATGGATAAAATTTTGGCCAAATGCCAATTCCCATTTGCGAATGATACTCCCTATGACCGAAAGTAATCGAGCTTGCACGACCCTACAAAGATTATGAGCGTGATTCGTCTAGATTGTGAGATTATTTTCTTCTCATGCAAAAAAATCTAGATTATGGGTCATTTTCTTCTCGTGCAAGAATGTCTTGATACGATTATAATTAATTATGTCAGGCAAGCCACGTTGTTAATAGAGTGACATGTATATTAGATCTTATTAATATAAATACAAGATACTTGAAAATCAAAATAGAAATGTGCCAAGAGTTGCATCAGACTCCGGTACGAAAAGTTTTGTTACTCCCTAATAGCTCCAGACGCTAGCGTTCTAATAGGACAAAGTGAACTCTCATTGTATGATGCTTATTTCCTCTTTTATAAGTAAATCAATCAAATTTTAACACGCCACTATAATTAACACTTCAAAATTAATGTGATAAAAGAATATTTAATTGATAGGACGATCAAAGAAACATAGGGACGAGAACAATAGATCTGAATAATATCCTAAATTTCGAAATGAAGGATGGTTGTGGAGAAAAAAGGGAGCATGTTTGTCTTTATTGGGTTGTGATAATCTTGTTCACACTTACAAGTAAATGGGACCATTCTCTTGTCACACTTCCACCAAGAAAAAATGCAAAGAATATAAATCAATATAATACTCGTTCTTTCCGTCTAGAGTGTGAGGGGATTAGTAGTGGATAACTTTCTTTCTTTTTCCCATCGAAGATTCTCGAAACTCTTCAGACTCGTAATAGACAGCTAAAAACAAGAAGATGGTTGATCGTTTCTAACTCTTCGTCGTTATGGTCCTTATCCTTCATCTGAGATTTTATTTTATTATTATTATTATTGTTTAATTATTATTTTATTTTATTTTTATATTTTTTTGGGTGTAGACTTGAAAAGTGAAACCATCCCTTTCAATAATGGGTAGTGCCAAAATCATCTGATCATCATATCTAAACATGTATCATTAGTTAAAAACACATCATCCCTCACTTTTTTAAGTATTAGAATAGAGATAAAAGGATCCTCGTGCGCATGAAGCCTCAAGGCCTAAACATTATCCATTCTACAAAAAAAGATTTGGCATCCAATACTACTAGAAATCCTCACATGGTAATATACTTTGTACTTTGTAGTTTGTATTATAATGTATAGATTTTCTCTACCCCATCACCTTTTCTTTCATTTGCACTTTATTTTATTTATACAAAGAACTTCATTTTTTTCTCTATACTATTTGGCGTCGTTTCTAAAATATGATAAAAAAAGGATGATTAATTACTTTACGAATTGACAAATACATTTGGAAAATGGGATGTGGAAATAAAGAATCGACGTCAAAATATTTAAAATTTCATGTTTACAGAAAAATAGAGTGTTCGAGGATAAAAAAAATTAGCTTAAATTTCTTTAGGGTTACATTGTTTCATAAGTTACCATCATCATTTATTTGATAACGTAAATTAGGTAATAAAGTAATAATGTAAATCAAAAAACTAAAATTTTAAACATAAACCCTAAATAGAGAGAATTATCGTTTGATTTTTTTTTCTCTTTGTTGCCATCTTTATTTCCTCTCTTAAAACAACTCCAAAATCAAAGAATCATTGACAATTTTGTTGCGTATCTAACGTACCTTGATATTTTTTGTCTCCTTTTCTATAAATTGAGCATATTTGAAAAGTGTTTACAAATAATTTAAATTATATCTATAGAAAATAAGTAATATTTGTGAATTTCACTAAATATGCACATAAAAAGTATTATGATAGATTTAGACAATTTATGAAAATGACATCCAATGATCATATGTCATATCATGTGTGTGCACTTCAATCGTGTCTCATCAGATTTTTCAAATCAAATGACTTTAAAAGCCGCCGCAATATAAAATTCAATTGCTTTATAATTACCTTCGAAATGGAGGAGGAAGTCGGTAGCTATCATACAAACTTAAAAAGTTTAGAATGAGAAATTATGATATTAAGCCTCGTTAAAAAATTAAGTTAAAGTTAACAATTAATTATAACTTTATAATTAATAGAAAACACAGGTTTTCCACAACACGTTTTTATTAATTTTTATCAAAATATATAAAAATTTAATTTTAATCTCTATCAGATATGGGCTAATTGTAAAAGTAAAAGTAATTATTATTATTATTGTGAAAATATGCATTAACTTTGTTAAATGCTTAAAATTATTTGATCTTTTCTACTATATATTTTAAGCCCCTATTTAATATTGATTAAAATCTTGATTTTAATTTAAGTCAAAATCAATAATTAATTTTAATCACATATTTTATGAAATATACAACTTTCAACCACACATCTCATCAACTTTTATCTAAATCTTCTAAGAATCTGATTTTCTACCAAATATGGGCTAAATAAATTATTCACGCTAATTTAAAAAAAAAAACTCGTTAATATCAAAAGTTTACAATGGCAACATTGTATATTATATCAAGATTATATGTAACTATCTTAGATAATATGATAGAAACGCCTTAGAGAAGCTTTCTTAACCGTTAGATCAAATTAAGCCCTTATTTGATTTAAATAAAAAATAGATTTTTGCTAAATTTTGATATGTGTAATTGAAAAGTTGTGGTTCCTATAAAATATGTAATTTGTTAATTTTGACTTAAATTTTTATCAAATTTTTTTACTGAACCAAACATGAATTAATTTTCATTGCCCAATTGATGAAGGTGATGGAATAAATATAGGGAGAGTTCATTTGCTCTCTATCCAAGATGTAAAAGCGTTCTTTGAGTACAAGAAGAATTTTCACGCAAGCTCTACTCTTTTGTTCTTGAGTATTAAAATGCAAATTTTTTCGCTCCATTCGATGTAGACGTTGGGTTTTGAGGTTGGCGAAGATAGAGGAATATTTTTCTTTTCTTTTTCTTTCCTCCTTCTATTTATTTATTATTTATTTAATTCAAAATAAAGGAAGAATAGCTTTTTAGTTAAAAAAAAAAGATTTTTAACAGTTAAAAATTTGTTAAATGGGTAGAATTTATCGCCAAGGACCAAGACCAACGGCACCAAAACACATTGGCCGGGGGACTAAGCTGCAAAAGAAACATACATTAAGGGATGAAATTCCCTCATAATCAATAAGTTGAGGATCAGTGCTGCAATCCTACCTAATATTTACTCTGCTTTAGCAAAGTGGAAAAATTTAATACTTCAAATTCTTCAATATCCGTAATCCAGAGGTTTGTTACAATCGTGCGTAGCCGCCAAATGAATATTCTAGTAGGTTTCGTTATCAGGTGAGGGTCCCACATAAAAAGGAGTCCATTTTTTTTTTTAAATTCAAACTACTTCAACATTCTGTCAGATCTCTATTATATATACCCAAAGCAAAAACGTGAGGAAAATGAATTGAAGAAACAGACATTCGAAGCCAAAATGGTTGCGGGAATTTCATTTTGGAATGAGAATTGTGTTGGATTCTCCACTGAAGAGTTCCAAAATCATCCTTTGGTGGACTCTGTAAATCAAGAAAATGATGAAAACTGTGGAATTCAGGGTTATGAACAATGCTCCATTTCCAAGAGAATGAGGCTGTCACCTGATTTCACTCTGCAGGTTTTTAGCTTCTCCCTACTTTTTTTTTTTTAATCATTTCTAGTCCCTGTCCTAGTTAGGATGGCGTTGGGTTTTTTGATACCCAATAAATTCCGGGCTATTGGGTATCAAAAAACCCAACAGATGGCACAATCCCACCTTTCTCGAATCCGTCGGATTCTCTGGCTAGTTGGGGAATCGGGATGGAGACGAGAAGATGGTCCATTAGTCTGTCTAGGTAATATGGGAAATCAAAATCTTTATTCTGCCATGGAAATTAAGAAATGGAAGGATTTAATTTTTACCAAAATGATTGTTGAAGAATTAATTCAGTATTCATGGGTTTGAATCCTTTTTACATGTTATTTGATGTTTGTTTCTAGCTATTGCAAATATTTAGCCCATTTTCAATTGGATTGTGCCTTTGTTGCAATTTAATTGTTTGATTTTGCAGGAAGGAGATGTAGATTCGTCTGAAGATTCAAGTCCTCTTGGTTTGAAACTGCACAAGACGCCATCTTTTATGAATTTATTGGAGATGAAGTTATCCCAGTGGAGGAATGAAGATTGTTCATCAGATAGCAATCCCAGATTGGGAAGACATGGTCCTAAAACAAAATGTTCGGAGAAATTGAAGGCTACCAACTTTCCTGCAATTTTACTTAGAATTGGAAATTGGCAGGTATATAGCTCTGGTGCAAGGAATTTTACTCACAATAATTTCTTGAAAACTTAGCCAGAATCGCATTTTCTTAACGTGTTTGAAATGTGAGCAGTGGATTTCTGAGCATGAAGGCGATTTGACAGCCAAGATATACTATGCAAAACACAAAATGGTCTGGGAAGTGTTGGGTGGGGCACTGAAGAGTAAGATTGAGATTCAATGGTCTGATATTACTGCGATTAGAGCCATTATCCGTGATCACGAACCAGGAATTCTCGAGATTGAGGTAAATCCCTTTTGCATTAATCTATTTTTTTCAACAATCAAAAAATTTTTCGTCGATAATCAGCTAAATGCTACTACTACGAACTGAATGCAGTTGAACCAACCACCTTTGTTCTTCGGAGAAACTAATCCCCAACCGCGCAAGCATACTCTTTGGCACCAAACATTGGATTTTACTGGAGGCCAAGCTTCCATTTTCAGGTATCCAACCTTTTTTCCACTCTCTGTAGATATTTTCCAAGATTTCTTATCGTGATGTATAATTTGAAAAGTTCAAGGTNTTTTCAACAATCAAAAAATTTTTCGTCGATAATCAGCTAAATGCTACTACTACGAACTGAATGCAGTTGAACCAACCACCTTTGTTCTTCGGAGAAACTAATCCCCAACCGCGCAAGCATACTCTTTGGCACCAAACATTGGATTTTACTGGAGGCCAAGCTTCCATTTTCAGGTATCCAACCTTTTTTCCACTTTCTGTAGATATTTTCCAAGATTTCTTATCGTGATGTATAATTTGAAAAGTTCAAGGTGTTTGACTTTATTTGTTCTTTCCCTTTTTTCTGATCTTCCAAGAATAAACTGTAATGCGTTTAGAAAATTCTTGTTATTTCTGATTTTTTAAAGAAAATAGTCCCCATATTCGACATGGAAAGTGCATTTTTACTATAAATCACGTACAGATGGAAAATTAAAATTAATTTCTTCTAATTAGCAAGAAAGTGTAAGGTTGAATTCAACATCACTATAATTTAGGGGCGGCAAAAAAATCCGTTCAACCCGATATTCGTAGAGTCTCTCCTCGAATGAGGCAGGGATTATCTGTCTAACCGGGTAGACGGGGCAGGGTCATTGTCCCAAAACGAGTATGGGAAATATAGTCCTCATCTTGCTACCGGTCAAGTTTAAAGTTAATTTCAAATTTGAGTTTCTTATAAAAAAAAAAGATTTATCATCATTTTTAAAGAGAATATAAATTGAAACTGTTTAACTATTTTTTCACTTAATATTTACTAATTAAAAAAATAAATAAATAAAAGCAAAAAATAAAAATAAATAAATAATAAAAAGAAAAAATAAATGGGGTGATAAATGATTACCCCACCCCATCCCGTTTTAATCGGGTATGGGATTGGGCAAAATGACAAAAATACTCGATAGGGAGGTGACCGATTCGTCCCATACCCACATATTGCCATCCCTACTACAATTAAGAGAGGAAAATCCGTTTGTAATTTGAAATTTCATTTACAAAATTATATAACCTCACTACTTCAGTTATAACTATTAGTCCATTAACATTTTAGCGTTTTGGTGTTCTATTGATTTGTTTGTATTGCGAATAATATCTATATTATGCATCAAGATTTTGTTCTAGTAGTCAAAGTTTACCTTCATAAGCCATATTTATGTTCTTAACGGGTGATTTCTCTTGTTTTTGCTTTTATCTTTACAAGGAGACATTATGTGAGTTTTGCTCCGGGGATGCTTGATAAACACTATGAGAAGCTTTTACAATGTGATCAACGATTATTCTCATTAAGCCAGAAGCCCTTCCCTAGCCAGGAATCCCTATATTTTGACTCGGCGGTCTATGAATGTTCAGAATCTTTTTTCACTTTAAATGGATATCAATCAGAATTTCGTCCTAGAATGCAGTATCCCCATCAAGCATATCCTGCTCCTTCCATTCCTGGCAAGATTGAGAATTTCGAAGCAATGACAAGGTCACCGATAAGACTAATTTCTTCGGATGAAAAAGTAAGAAACTATAGATTCATAAATCAAAGGCAAAGAGTTTGTGATGAAGGAGAAAATGTTGCTTGGGGTGAATCACAAGCCAATTATGTTCTTAGTCCACCGAATTCTTTGTCGGTGGAAGATGTTGGGGGATTTAGTCCAAATACAAGTGCCCTAAATGAAATTGAGAACCGTTTGCTAGGAAACCATCAATATGTAGGCTCTAATGAGGGAACATTTTTCACAAGTGTGAAATTGATGTGTCCATTGATTGAGCCATTGGACGTGAATCCAATGAATGCATCATTTGCGAATCAATTGGATATAAATTATCATAGCACAGGTATACAAGTAAATCAAGATATATTTGAGAATTCAGTGCCAGTTGGCCTCTACTCAGAGCCTATGACTTGGTTATCTCATCAAGATTCCAATGAAAATGTAAAGACGGAACCAACAATGAAAAACATGTTCTATCAATACATGTTGCCCATCGGTGATATTTCGAGTCCAAATGCAATGCAAAACATATAGATGGCCTTAAGATCTACATAAGAAAGCTGAAAATAGGGAATTTTCTCTAGAGGGATAAGTGTAAGTATCTAGTGATAATCCCTTATTCGTCCCTACATGTTTTTGGGCTTTCCAACATTTTGGGAATAAAACAACTCTTTTCTTTTGGTTCAAACTACTAGTTGGGAAAGGAGCTTTAATTTATTTTGTGTTAATGTTTTGATTATGACTTTTTTAACTTCAATATAACTCTCTATTCTTTTCGTACCACGCCTGAGGAAAGCTTGTGGAGTTGTTCACTTTTATATGGCCTTACACTGACCTAATGTTTCTACAATTTAAATCTTGAACGTTGAATTGTACATTAGTGTATGATGTAGAAAACATACTCTAAAAGGTTTTAAAGGATCAAAACAACTTAGCTTACGCATAGGTACAACAAGAAATTGGCAAGATAAAATTTGGATGGTGCCTAAAAATAAGAAGTCACCACAAAACTCTGCAGAATTACCCAGTGCCACCATCCCCACAATTGCCATCCATATCCAAGCTTCTTCAAAATCATCAATTTTTTATCTGAACAGAAATAATGTTCTTTTTGAAGATGAGCGGATTATTGCTATCAATAAGACTCAGGGAATTTACTGTAGTATCCTCTCTGCTGTAGTTCTCTACTTAAGAATGATTCTGTTGACTCACACTCAATTGAACAGGCATTTAATTTTGAACAAAATTGATTTAATTCAGAGCATTTTTTGAGTTTTGTATAAAACTTATTTTCATGAAACTGATATAAACTAAATTTAGCGGTACTTTTATCTTTCTAATTGCGACTACATCAATTTAACAGAACTAAAATGATTGTACTTAAATGATGTTCCTACTCCATTCTGTTATGCAATTAGGAGGTAAATACATTATGATGAATCACTGCATAGAAATTTTTGAAACTTATTAATCTTCGAAACATAAGTTTGGCAAACCACCTTCACATATTTGACAATGAACTAGAGAAGATCATCGAATAATGGGAGCAGCATACTTTTCCAACTCAACCATGTTATTATTATAGAAAATGGTTGACAGAAATGGATGACCAAACACTCACAATATTTGTATAAGAAATGTATAAGAGATGGATGCAGCAGTTTTCTTCATATCGTTGGGTCGAGTTCAGAAACTAACCATCATGTGCCCCTCAGGTCTTTGATGATTTGGAGTTTCAGCGGCATGTTTGTGTGTTAGAATGCCAATTAGTTGTGTTATTAAAGTTGCTTTAAGTTGAAACACAGCTGCTCCCAGTATTCAAGTTTCAGGTTTTTTTTTTGTGAAAATCTTGTCTAAATTTGATGTACAGTGCAAATTCATCTTTACCTAGAGAAGTTTGCAACCTAAACTACGGTAAGCTCTTCAAACGTATTGATGATATTATTAGGACAATCTAATATCTCAACTTGTTATATTTTTCATGTATAGGTTAAATGTCCTGTACTAAGAAGTTGGGGCATCCAGATGTTAAAAATACATATCGACACAATCAATTCGAGACAACAAATCATATCTCTAGGTTGCTTTGTTCAGCGTGTAATAAAAGTAAAGCTGAATTGTCAAATCAGTAAATTTGACTTTTGAGCTAATCAACTTGAAAATAATACAAATAGAAATTCAATTGCTTTGGTGTTGATCTCTAACTAAAAACAAAGGCTGGATAATTGGATTATTTAGTTCTATTTTCAATGAAGAAACATGGTTTTAGCAATATATGTTTGGTGAAACTTTACAAACTTTAAAAAGGGGGAAAAAAAGGTGAAATAAACTAGGCATATAGAAACAGGAGACTTGTGAAAAAATGTGTCACTTAGCTCACTTAATGGAGATTTCCTTTTACCTTGGACAAGCGGTACTTCTCTATTCAGATTTGATTGGATCACTTTTGTTCATAAAAAAATGGTGACATTTAACTCACTTTTATAATATTGATAGCTTTAACTGCTGTTAGATTGGTTGTGTTGTATTGAATGTTTTGCTTTGTGAAATATGAAGATGGATGGGAGAATCGGTGGGTCAAATCTGACTGGAAGAAAGACCAGAACATGGCTGGAGAATGGAACTTTACATCTGGTAAATGGAATGGAGACTACTGACTACTGACAAAGGTAAACATGCTATAGGCTGACGAGTCCAAGTACATACATATGTTTGTGCAATATATATGTACGTGATTTTGTATATACTGAATATGTGATGTGCAATGGGATTTACTTATACGTCTTGGTGCAGGTATCTAGACCAGTGAAGAATACAGGTTTTACGCCATCTCAGCTGAGTTCCCTGAATTCAGCAACAAGGACAAGACATTAGTTTTCCAGTTCTCTGTCAAGCATGAACAGAAGCTTGACTGTGGTGGGGATACATGAAATTTCTCAGTGGTGACATTGATCAGAAGAAATTTGGCGGCGACACTCCATACGGGTAACATCATATGCTCCAGCCATCTGGCAGGTGTTTCCTATTTGGTAAGTTGTCCTCGTTGAATTTGCGGATTTGGTTGTAATATATGGGTGAATGCAATTATGCAGCATCATGTTTGGGTCTATATTTGTGGCTACAGCAACAAGAAAGTCCATGCCATTCTCACCTACAAGGGGACAAACCACTTGCTCAAGAAGGAAGTCCCATGTGAGACGGATCAACTGACTCATGTCTATACATTTGTCATCCGGCCTGATGCTACTTACAGCATCCTCGTTGACAATGTGGAGCAGCAGTCTGGTAGCTTGCACTCTGATTGGGATCTTCTGCCACCAGACAATCAAGGCCAAGAAGGTATTTATTTGTGAAATTATAGTATAGATGACAATTTTGTACTTCCATTGGTACAATGAAAGTGATCTTGCTGCATGTTGATGACAGCCTGAATATTGGGATGACAAGGAGTACATTCCTGACCCTGAAGACAAGAAGCCTGAGGTAACTGAACTTCAAAGTTTCATGGCCTTCCTTTTCTACAAGCCTGAATATTGGGATGCACTGTTTAACGCGAGAGCACATGTTTATGACTTGAGTTGATGCTTGCAGGGTTATGATGACATCAAAGGAGATGCCTGATCCGAGTACAAGGGTCCATGGAAGCCAAAGGTTTGTCGAATCTCTATTAGTGTTGTAATGACAATCCTTGCGAACGCTTAGATTTAAGAAAATTTTGGACCTGAACCACTGGGGGACAGTTCTTGGAAGAAAAATTGGGCACAAGCAAAAGTGAGCAAAATCCACTAAGTAAACGAACCCCTAGAAAACACAGGAACCCGGATTACAGAACCCAAACAAGGACCAAAATGGAAAACAAAAGTGGACCCAACACCTTATCTATAGTTATACTTCTATAGATGCAAACATAACAGCCTTGAGATTATTAGCGACGAGGTGGGGCGAGGCGGGGTGGGATAAATTGCCATCCCTATACATGAGACTTGACTCCATATCGTCAAAATATTACTCGTCCATGTCAATCCGTATATTCTATTTGTTGAGTTTTTTGAATTAAGTCCATGTTTGAGCCACACTAAAATTTCATTCTCATTCTTCTACTTATTTTAACATTACATTCTTCAATAAAATTATATTTTTCATCACATTAATTATTTTTTCTTCATTTTCAACCACACATTCTTCATTAATTTACTATTCCAAAATACATTTTTTTAAAATAATATTGCTCAAACACACCCTAAATTTTACCGGGAAAAAAATTTGACAAACCTTTTACATTCTCTCACATTTGGTGGGACCATAAGAATTTGAAAAACTAAAAAATTCTCCCGCGAGGCCCAGAAAGGTTGGAGCATTTTATGCATTCGTATTCATTCACGTATGTAAATAGCTCGCTCCTTCATCCTGTCTCTCTCTCTCTCTCCAGAGCCATGGCGACAGTACAAAGAAGAAGAGTATTGACGAACCCTAATTATCTCGCGCTGGCCGTCGTTCTCTCTTTTCTTCTCGCGATCTCTTCTGCTGAAGTATTCTTTGAAGAGCGTTTTAATGGTGCTGTGCTTTTTCTCTATTCGAACAATTACTGCTGTAATTAGCTAAATCTAATTAAAATGATAACATTTCGATGAAGTTTCAGTTTATCAATATCTTTCGATACAATTTGTGAAGGAACGGGACATGATTTCTATTTATGAGTCGATCTTATCTTTTTGATTGAAGGATTCTAGTACAAGTTAACAATGCGTATGCTGCTCTGACTTTTTCTAAGTGGATCTGATAACTAAGGTTGCAAATTTATACTTTCTGATTTTTGATAACTTTTTTTTTATCAAATTACTCCGCTTTTAAGTTTTTGTGCTTTTGTTTTAAAATTACTGTATGAATTGATGCGAGGTGCGATCGATTTGACATGTAAACAATGGTTATTCATAAAATTTGTCCCATGAACGTTCATTTTAGATAGTTGATCCACATTTCAGTGCTAAAGATTTATTTTATCTGTTTGAACAGACATTGGACGGATATGGTACATATTTACATGATGTTAACTGATATTTTAGTCATTGCCACATTTCATTTCCTTCTATACTCAAAAGGCTGGATAATTGAATTATTTAGAACTTCTATTTTCAATGAAGAAACATGGTTTTAGTAATGTATGTGTGGTGGAAACTTTACAAGCTTTAAAAAGGGCAAAAAAAAGGTGAAATAAACTAGGCATATAGAAACAGGACACCTGTGAAAAAATGTGTCATTTAGCTCACTTAATGGAGCTTTCCTTTTACCTTGGACAAGCGATACTTCTCTATTCAGATTTAATTGGATCACTTTTGTTCATAAAAAATTGGTGACATTTAACCCTCTTCTATATAATATTGATAGCTTTAACTGCTGTTAGATTGGTTGTGTTGTATTGAATGTTTTGCTTTGTGAAATATGAAGATGGATGGGAGAATCGGTGGGTCAAATCTAACTGGAAGAAAGACCAAAACATGGCTGGAGAATGGAACTTTTCCTCTGGTAAATGGAATGGAGACTCTACCGACAAAGATAAACATGTCATTGGTTGACGAGTCTAAGTACATACATATGTTTGTGCAATATATGTATGTGATTTTGTATATACTGAATATATGATGTGCAATGGGATTTACTTCTATGTCTTAGTGCAGGTATCCAGACCAGTGAAGATTACAGGTTCTATGCTATCTCAGCTGAGTTCCCTGAATTCAGCAACAAGGACAAGACGTTAGTTTTCCAGTTCTCCGTCAAGCATGAACAGAAGCTTGACTGTGGTGGTGGATACATGAAATTGCTTAGTGGTGACATTGATCAGAAGAAATTTGGCGGTGACACCCCATACAGGTAACATCATATGCTCTAGCCATCTGGCAGGCGTTTCCTATTTGGTAAGTTGTCCCTGTTGAAGTTGCTGATTTGGTTGTAATATATGGGTGAATGCAGCATCATGTTTGGGCCGGATATTTGTGGCTACAGCACCAAGAAAGTCCATGCTATTCTCAACTACAAGGGGACAAACCACTTGCTCAAGAGGGAATTCCCTTGTGAGACGGATCAACTGACTCATGTCTATACATTTGTCATCCGGCCTGATGCTACTTACAGCATCCTCGTTGACAATGTGGAGAAGCAGTCTGGTAGCTTGCACTCTGATTGGGATCTTCTGCCACCAAAGACAATCAAGGATCCAGAGGCCAAGAAGGTATTTCTTTGTGCAATTATAGATGACAATTTTGTACTTCCTTGGTTCAAATAAAGTGATCTTGCTGCATGTTGATGACAGCCTGAAGATTGGGATGA
>CAIGRB010151369.1:6664-21179 GCA_903798255.1 Fraxinus quadrangulata
TCAATTCCCTGTAAAACATTTTCTTTTCATCCATTTTTCACATTTACAATCAAACGGACGCAAGGAAAATTAGACTACCAAGATTTCCCATTCTTACATTAATAGTTTAGTGGTTCTGTCACAATGCAAAGTGCAGGAAATAGTTAAAGGCTAACTTCACTTAGACCACAAGGATCGATCTGATCTAAATACAACAGAAAAGCTTGAAACAGTAAAGATTGTGACACTTTGGCCTGCGTAGTACAAGTCATTGTTCATTTTTCAGGGGGAGACATGTCAAATAATAATGTGAATCTGACAGTGCAAAGGTGAGGCTTTTGAGAAATACTCAAATCAAGCAACTGTGGTTAACGTCCTCATTAAGATTTTACAAGAGCCCCAACTAATCCTGTTATTAATCATAGTGTTACATCACCATAATGAAAAATAAAATAATTTTTTTTCATTTTTCAATCAGTTTCTATTCACATAACCCCATAGGCCCATAAAAGAGAGACTGTCACAGGAAAAGGGTTTAAACCCGTACATTTTCCTTCTCATCAAATATTGCTTCCTCAAATATCTTCCCCAAAATGGAAACTCACCGAAGATCTATCATGTCAAACATCAACTTGGGGTTCATATACACATGGGAACAATGTTCATAAATAGGACTTCCATCCTCAGGCTCCTCGTGAGGATGGAAACCACGCTGTTGACAGTTTCGAATAACTGAAACTCCACCAGGATCAGACAGGTGAAATATTCCATGGGGACTGCAATAAACAAAACAAAATAGCACTTGGTACAATAACAAACAACAAGCCTAAGCAACTGTAAATCATAGGACACAGAATTAACAAATGAAAAATACAAACTAAGAGATAATAGACTTGAACAATACCTATAGCAATACATTGAAAACTGGGTCCTTAAGAAAAGCAGAAGGAAAAAGAGAAAACTACGGGAGTTTGGTGAACAGTTTTTGACTTCCACCAGGAGGAGTCAACGAAATTCACATATAAATACCGCAACAATATGATGAATGAAAATTAACACATGCACAAATCATGTGGCTAACAGTTGTTCCAAGCGTTAGATATCTTAGCTTCTTCTGTTGTATTATATGAATAAATGAACTTGAATTGGAAAGGCTGAACTTGTGGGATTATATAACCTCTAGAAGCACATAACAGTCACTGAAGCCAGGACTGATATGGCAAGCAATAGCACGACATGATATTTTCCTAAAACATGATATGGCACAATAGAAACACGTTGAGTAGAACAATATTTTATATTATAAATCCTAAACCTCTTTTGTGATTACTGCAGTTAAAAATGTTAAGCCAAGAGTTAAAAATGGTTTGATGGTAGTGGAGAACAGAAAGAAGAATGATGTTGAAACCTAATAATGTTAAGCCTATAGTTTAGCATGGTAAGCACGAATGTACTCCCACATGGACCAAACTTTACAAAGAAATAAAGATAATGTAAGAGCTACATGATATCATTTGAGTGATGAAAATGAAGCTTATGTCAACAAAGGGACAAATTCTAAATATGAATTCTGAAAATATGTTATAATCACATCTTACCTGTTAGCAGTTGAGTCATGCTAAACTAAGGTTTTCCATATCAATATTTGAGCTCGTGATACCGATGCCCAGAATCTCAAGGCAATTGCCTTTATATTTATTTGAAAATAAAGAAACAAACCTCTAGCTAACCAAACACTAAATGATACTAACAATGGTGTATAATCTAAGTGAACATTACCTGTTCAAGGATGAGGAAACAAACAAGATCATGGGGTTAACAGGGTACTAAATCAAGAGTTCAAAATTCGTTTTCCATAATGTATGATAAATGATAATGATCGTTGTTACACCTATAGGTCTAGATTATCTCGGTGTCAGTTATACAGGTTAGCAATAATCACTTGCCAAGCTATGCAAGACTGACTAAAGTGCATGCATTACTGAGTGGTTACTTCTAAACCTCATACAAGTCCTGTAAGCACTCTCATACTGCCTTGTGATTCAGGATGGTCTGAAATCAATCAATGACAGGTATCTGATAAAAGTACGAAACGAAAAACCCAGGTTCCCTTGCTTTAGAAATGCATCATCCAGATTCGAGGCCAATAGTAATAACTTGCCACCATTCAACAGGCTAGCTAATGCCACTTAAAACACACAATCTCACATCATGTCTTATCTAGCCTAAAATCTTCATGAGCATATGCGGGTGCCAAGTAACGAAATTGAATAAACGGATACATTCTGGCAAGGACAACTATACATATCAATCACCAAGGTCCATTCAATAAAACAAATGAAGATTCGTATGAGAATGTAACAAGAAGCATGTGACCCATCAACATGCAGTACCTTCCACAAGGACTGGACAGAATGATAAGTTACATTAACTTCACTCAAAAAAAAAAAAATTCATTAATTAATTAAAGTAACAAAGGAACTGTGTGTGGCAGAGAATAATTGTGCACACTAATTCCCATTCAGCCAATAATTTATTTACACCATCTCATATATTGACATTAAATTTTGAGGAAGACGATAAAGTTGTCAATAAGATGATATCACCAGTTGCTCATTCGAACTATAACGTACCAACAAACATTAGGTTTTTAATCGGAGAAAAACTGGAACAATCAGGTCCCAATAACATAATTATTTCAAGATATAAACTAGAACTCGTTAATCAAACCAAGATGATATGATTAGCTATATCCAACTCTACCTGGATGTGTCAGTTGGAGCCATGACAATTGCAATTGCTTCTGGTAACATGACCTAGAACAAGCCAAGATAACCATTTTTAGATTACAAGCACAACAAAGTATGTAGAACAGGAGACCAGTGGAGTAAAAATCCAGAAAAAGACATTCTTCTTAAGTTAATGAATGGTCTTAATTTGTCACCAGTCAGATCTTACATTGTTCCCATTTAAAACAATTTTTCACGAGACTATTGGACACGCTACATCCTTCAGAGAAACAAATGTATGTTCTACTGAGCTAACTACTATAAATTTTATTATTGGAAATGGAATTATACCATGGTGACAGTCTTGGACATTTTCAGCTTATGTTCAGTTACTGTGTTTATGCCTAAAGTGTTTGTCCAATCTGCCAGAACTTAGACATTTTCAGCATATAGAACAAATATTGTAGGCATACCCACAAGAGCCCCGCTTTTTTGGTTTTTCAAGTAGATGTAATCAATAAATTTGATTTAGTTGCAATGAAAATTTTATAACCGTTAGGTTACACCAATAAAAACAATAATTGAAGAATCGCTTCGAACAAAGTTCATACAAATTATTAAAAACCCACAATGAGTTTCTTTATATCATCTGGATCAAAAGAAACCAAAAACTACCTAATGTACATTGACTTCTCATCATGCAACCTAAAGATATCTAGATTAATACATTATCCATCTAAATCAATAGCAACAAATGCTAGTTTGGCCTCAATAGTTTATGTCGAGACAAAGTAAATTAGACTATGAGAGGGAGGCAAGGGAACGGACAAGTCGTTCCAAGCGAAAAGTTATAGTGCTACTTATTGGCCCTTCCTTCTCCTCCCCCTACTTGTTCTATATAGAGTTTTAAATTATCCATTCCCTTCCCACCTCCTCCATTACCCTCATATAGAATGCAACCTTAAGAAAATACAACACATTTCTTAATACCTGATAAGAGTAATGAGTGTGTAAATCAACTGAAGACATAAAACAGGTTTGAGTCGGATGTGTCTGCAAAACCAAAATTAAATTAGTGAAATACAAAATATATTGGAGGATTAAAGAAAAATTACCAAGTTCTTCTAAAAAACATGAGGTATTCATACATCTCATTTGTCTTATGTTATACTATTAAGACGTAAAATGAACCAAAATTTTATATAACTAATGAAGTTCCAAAAAACCACATATAAAACAACTTGAGCAAAATAATCTAAGATTGAGACACCATTAGCAGTAGCGTGGAAAAAAATTGCGCATGTTAGCATCATACTAGATCAAAAATCAAAGCTTTTAATGGAAGGGCAAGAGTCTAGGATCATAGATTACTGATGAGAGATATTGAAAGTGTTCAATAGGTTGTCTCATCATCTCAAATGAAGACGAAATCTTGTATGTAACAAATCCACATATTCCGTAAGCCAACAAAGAACTCCATCTTCCCATAAGGGGAAGAAATAAGAGAAACCACAGTGCTCATAAATTCGAGAAAATTGAGGGAATAAAAGGTAAGTAGAAAAATAAACGTATTGCTGACACACGATCTTTTCTTTTTAATGGTGCAAGGCATCATAATAATATAATATAACATAGCAAAAACATGTCCCAAGTTCCAATTAATAAAAGTTGGCCAAAAATTAAAAAGAAAAAAAAAAAAACAAGATTCCTAATTTAGTATTTTTACTTTGACAGCCACTGAATTGACGTCATAAAAGATCTTCATTAAGTTAAAGAGCAGTGTGAGATTAGTCGAGCAGATATAATGGCAAAAGGTGCCAAAAAGTTGGACTTAAGCTTACGTGAATCCACCCCAGCTGGAAAAGGGAACGCTTGTCTTGAACCTCAAAAATTTCTTCTTCATTCAATGTCTGACACTGAAAATTAATAAAAATATCAGAATATAGTTGTCAATGCAATCAATAACAAAAATATAATCAGAACTAGCTCTGAAAATGTAACTTAATTAGATTATTAAAGTTAACAAGCACCTTTAAATTACATTTGCAATATTATATAGACATAATAACATTTAAAACTGACTGGTTCGAAATAGGAGACACATACTATAATTATTCACGAAATGGAAATTGAGTGCTGATTTCAATCAATGGAGAGCGGACTAACTAAAAATCTTTTCTTTATGCCACCACACCCAACCAGATAAAGAACACGACTATTTCTAGGTGATAATAGTCATCCATGCTATAAGTACTAATTTATCCTTAAAAAAGTGCAACTCTTCCTACTCTATAAATATTTATGTTCTAATTTCAGAATTTTAACTACTACCAAAACAGTGCAGAAGGAAAATCCTACAAAGAGGTGAGAAAAAGTAATGGATGTTGGGGACTGTAGATGCAATTTCTTGTTTATTGTTTGGTGTGTGGGATCACTAGTTAGAGAGTTGCAGAATACAGCTTAAATATTACTTGAATAGTATTACCAAATCTGAAGTTGATTCCTGCTTTGGAATTATGAGTGTAGTAATATGAAATACTCTGTTTCGCTGCAAATAAGTGAAATATCAATATATTAGACAATTCGTAAATTAAGTGCTTAAAGTAAACCTTCATTCTTCCATTAAAAGAAATAAAAAAGAACAAGAATTCTTACTAGTGAACCAGCAAGAACACCACAAGTTTCCAAGTTTTTTCTAGTATTTTCACGTGCCAATCTCAAAAAATCTTCCATCATCTTCACTGGCTGCAATATAAGCAAAGGGCATCACATTAGGCCAAATGGTTAAACCTAAGGCATGCTTTTATCGAAAATAATGAATAATGTAAATGTATATAAAAAAATTCACAAAATAGTGGAATTATCATTTGATATTTCAAGTTAAGACTCAAGACAACAGACTCACAATGTGAAGATCTTGGTAGGAATTGGAACTGGGCAACCCATCCTGAGAAAGTGGTGGTCCTGGTCTGGGATCAGCAACTTTAGATGGAGAGATAGGAAGAAGCTCTGGCTGCACTAGTGCAAGAACAGGAGGTGGAGAAGGTTGCCTGATAATATCAAACTGATCATTCTCATTCATCATTTCCTTGGTTAAAGAACCAGGATCTTCAGAAGGCTTTAGCCATCTACCATCATCTAAAGATAGAACAGACTCCATAGAAGACTTTTCCGCTTCTGAATTGTTATCTTTTGTTGGCATGGGTTCATATTGTCCAACCTGATTCAGGCTATAGCATAGTGACAATATTGAAGTGTTAAAAGCAATTAACATTCAATAAACAAGCAAACACATGCATATACAATATACATATAATAATACTGTTATACAGATACAGAGACACATATGCATACACAAAGACTACCCATCCAAGTTTTCAAACTTTCATTTATTATGATGTGCCATTTTAAAAGGCAATCACTCTTCAAATAAGACATTACTCTGTCATCATAGTTCTAAACAGACAGATAGCAATTACTTAAACCCCAAAAAGAATAAAACACCCAACCACAAGGGAAAAAATTGTAGAAATCATTTAAGCAAGATAAGATTCTCACCTTGAAATTTCACTCAAGTCGTGGACGATATTGGTCGGATAGTTAACCTATGTACGAGAAAATAAAATTAAATGAGTGAAATAGAGACCAACACAAGATAAAGTGTTGTGGAATGAAACGACTTTCTTAAAGGGGAAAGAGTGGATCCAATTTAGAAAAGAAAGTCCAGTGTGTCCACCTTTTTTTCAGCACTAGGCCCCTGCCACTGACCACGAAGACCATTTGGGCCTAAAAATGAATGCCTGGACAACGTTTCCTGTTTTGGAAGAGGTACACCAAGAGATCTGCAAATTTTCCAGAATATGTTAGTATGGATAACTCTCTTACTGTAACTGAATTAGTTGGAGACTTAATATTCTGGTTTACAAGTTATTTGTCGTATTAAAACATGACAATGAGACCTAGATGGAACTACAGACACAAACAAACTACAAGTATAGTAAGATGAACTAAAACAGATAACAGCATCAGAAAGAGCACAAGCATGTTGCAAATGTCAACTCCTCTACAAAAAATTATCATGAAGCTTCAGGACAAACTTATACACTAACTTCTAAAAGTTAAGACCACATAATTAGTGAGGAACTATCAGCAAGATTATAAGTGCCTGTGAAATATAAGAATAAACTGATCTTATGGATGTCTATAGGAAACTAGTATTCGTGTTCTAAGAGTTTATTCGACAAAAATACTTTCAATGCTAGTAAAAATTGTAAGCCCCCTGGGAATCTTATTGTCAATTCTACTTATTATTATCGAAAAGAATACAGATTGAATCTTGAGATTCCTTTAGCAAAGTCATTATAATCCATCCACGCTGCATGAACATAATATATACTATCCCTTCTAAGCTATAGTAACTTTTCACGATTTATCATAAAAGTTAAAAATCTACAAGTAAAAATGCTATATTCAAATATTATGCAAAGAACAAGCAGTAAGAAGAAGCTGTGCTCCTCTGATCATGCTTTGTCATCCAGGCACATGGAGAAAACAAAGCGCCAGCAAATAGTTGAATGTCTACTCTACCAAAAGATGCAATCAAGAAACTACAGTGGATGCAAAAAATTACTCAACTGACCAAGTTTGCCTATTTGTCTGTTTCTCTATTTCTTTGAAAGATGTAATAACTAAAGTTGGCATGATCTAAAGTTAGATCTAGCTATTCTCTAAGTAATTACATATTTTTTAAAATGAAATAAAGCGTCATCAGTTCAAATTGTTTCATTAAGAGGTATTTAAGAAACAATAAATTAGAGAAAGTTAAAAACTTTATATAGAATGTGAGATAGATCAAAAATTTGAAAACCGGATCATGGTTCAATACAAAAACTCAAATGATGAGTTAAGGCAAATCTTCTTACAAATATGGAAAAGACAAAGGACTTTTCAGCTCTTAACACGAGCAGTGCACAATATGTAGATTGATCACAGTTGAGCAAACTTTTGGGTAAACAATATAGATATGTAGAAGTCTGAGAATAGGTTAAAATTAGCAAAGGGTTGCACTAATAGTCTAATAAATAACACAACAGTAGTGCTTGAATACCAGATTGTTGTGTTAGCACTTTAAATATCAGTTGACATATACGAACCACATTTTCAAAGATAGAAACCTATCATCTCATTTGCAGCAATAGTTGTATATTCACATTAGGAAAAGAAGTCATACAACCCCTCTACAAATTACAGTGGCAATAAACTGACACATCCAACTTTACCAGATTTCAACATCTAAAATAAAAATGTCTTTGTAACGAATACTTACAGCTTCTGAAACTGAGTGTCCATAGAATATGATGACGAAACTCGAGTATACTCATTTGTCTGCTTCAATGTAGATGAAGGTGCTGTAACTGGCGACAACTGCATAGACAATATGAAGGTAAGAGGAAATGACAAAAAAAAATGTAGACATTGACAAATTAATGCATTTTACTAGCTTAAAATTACATTTTTTTCCCATTTTCAAGGGTGTTTGTGTGTCTGTAGTATGGGGAGATTGAACTATGAAGAGATATCCATATGAATAGGTAGACAAGACAATGCTCCAGTCAAAAGGTCAGACCAGAGACAGCTTATAAGTAAAGGCTGAGAGATGGCTTCTAATGAACTTGTTGTCTACAAAAAGAACACCATATATAAACACGGTGACTTTAATGGATCTGTTAAAGGTTCTACTACTTGAATATGTTACTTCTAAATCCAAATTAAGTAAATTTCAATAACTAAAAGAAATTTTGTTGTCACATCTGCTAAAACTCACTGTCAACACAAAAAAGTTAATTCTCATCCTAAAGTCTAAACATGTTGATTTTCTTCATTTTCTTTGCGAGAAATCCCAAATTCATTATCATTCCCCTAGAATAAACACTTCCTTGGGTTTTTTTGCACAAACTTGTATCCTCACTAAAATAATCGCATTTATCACACTTAAAATCAGAAGTTCGCAAGATCAACTTCACCTCTGAGGCACAAAACCAACATCTTCCTACCACCAACCTAGCTATTTCATGCCTGTTCAAGCCATGATATTCAATTCATGACTGGACAGAAGAAATTACGTGAGACTGGTCTTACTACAGAGTACATCAGAATCACCCATTACGGTATAGGAAGAGTCTTTATAACATGTTAATTAAAATTGTGCACAGTTGAAAAGAGAGTGTAAAATAGAATGTACAATTTTCGTTTTATGTTTACAAGAGACTCCCAAGGAAAGAAGAATAACTAGAATACCCACACGAAAGAAAAAACAATATGATTTTGATGTATCTTAAAGGAAAGAAATAACACTTAACTTCTGCAGAAATGTGTTCTAAGGAAGAAAACTAACAATATGTTATGTATGTTCATATTCTAGTTTATTAGAGTTCATCATAACAATTTGCGCTAAGTTGAGTACTCATGCAGAAGAAAATATAGTCGTACTCAATACCTGTTTATTTTCGTAGCTTAAGAAAGGATTATTATTCAATGGTGGCAATAAAGACCCTGTGGATGCATCAGGAATCAGTTTTTGGCCAACAATCTGATGCATTTGAGATGTGGTGTCAGCATTATCCAGTTGATCTAATTGACGCACTAGTGGCTTCAAAGTCTCTAGCTCATCTAGCACTGCAAACAATTTCTGCAATCCAGGAGACAAAGCAAGAAAAGCCTGATATCAGCCTAAAATGGACAGACCCACAAAACAAATACGCAAAATTACTACTACACTATAATTACCTTTTTGGTAAATGATTTTTCTTTTTGACATAAAGCAGGATAATCACGATGATGAGGTATAGTTTCCACCACCAAGCTGCTCACATTCAAGTTACATTCCTCAGCATTAATAAAATACAATAACTTCATAAATTAAATAGGTTGATATGCATCAGCATCCATGGGCGTTTACCTCGAGTATCTGAGAAGCATTACATACAAGTCTGTTAGATTTTTCTCCTCCCTATGAATATTCGCCTGCACATAAAATTTTATAAGCCAAGGATTCAATTTTTGGCCAAAAAAATAAATCCAAAAATTGCTAATGGCTATATTTCAGAACATCACATAAATACGGACCAAATTGAAAGCAAAAGAACTTATTAATTCTAGCAAAATAAAATAACAAACATTTTTAATATTTCTCAACTACAGATATGCTACGCATATATATTAAAAATATAGAGCCAAATCCCAATTTAATTTGGAAGAATTAAAAAAAATCCTTCTTTTTACTTTCGATATATCAAACAAAATCGTTATAAGCATTGATAAAGATTATTCAACCTCTTCAATTAGAAATTGATGTTTTATTTACGGACCTGCTTAAGGAGGTTATCGGAGATGCGATAGTAATTGCGGAGAGAGATTCGATTATCAACGTCGATCTTCTTGGACTCGACGTTGAAGTTGATCTTTGCCGAATTCGCCGGCCGTCTCATTTTCGGATTATTCGGATGGGTTTAGATTCTCCGGCGACTGTACGTACGATAGAGAAATACAGAGCAAAAGTTGTAGTTGGAGTGCGTTCGTCAATCAAGAGTCGGTCTTGAGAGCTTTTCTGTGAATTATCAATTATGTCGACATTGTTACGTAACCGTGAGATGCAATTGGTACAAGAATCGTCATTTGTCTATAGTAGCAATTGAGAGTCAGCTGCAATATTTAGGTTAGAAATCGGGTTATTATACGAATTCTCGTTGATTATTTGATTAAAAATGTTAAGTGATTATTGGAAGTCAGCAGTAGACTTGAAAATATGAATACAACACGACAAAGGATTTTGGTAATTTTTTTTATATTTCAACTCAAATACTTCGTTGTTAATTTTAGATATTATAATAGAATTTCACCTTATGTCAAACTCCTATTTGTATTAATTCTCCTAATATATTAGAAATTCTTGTATTATAAATACGCAGTGTATTACACGTATTTATTTGATCAATTCAGAAAGTGATCTAAAGAGATCCAGTTTAATAGAAAGAGGCTCGCAAATAGTGATATCGAGAGAGAATCTTATGAGATCAAATTTAACATATTGTAATTCTTTACTTTTGATATAGTGAATTCTCCATTTCTGTCCGTGATTTTTCTTGTATTGGGTTTTCAAATAAATTTTGTATTATTATAATTGTTATTTTCACCTTGCTCATTATCTAATATCCATAACAAGTTGTATCAAATATATCACATACTCATAACAATTGGCTCAATTTCTAAAAAGTGGGATCATAATCAAAGTTCGACAGTTCCTAAGATAGTTTGGTTTTGTATTAGAATGAGTTATCAACTCAGAACGAGGTGTGATTATTTTGGGATGGCAAATATGAAATTTGATATTCCACTTTTTGGATGGCAACACCAAATTTTTGTTATGGCAGATTTTTTATTTGAACTTTGAAGGAAAAGAAACATAAGGAGTTAGTTGTGATTTTGTTGCTTGTGGTTATAATTCGGGTAAATTTTCCAATTCTGATGGAGTTAGTTGTGAGCTTGATACTTTTATTATTTGTAATATTCGAGCACATTTGGTACCCAATGTCATTCTGCTCATAAGCAGTATTTGAATTCAGTTTATTGAGTTTGCTCTTAGGGGCTCTGTAGAAGAGGTGTAGTGTTTTGTTTGGAGTGATCATTTTGGAAAAAAAATTGAAGTTAGTTCAAGAGTTAAGTTTTATTCTTTACGGTGAAATTCGTGTCAATGTCTAGTTTGTTAGAATTGGATAGTGACTCGAATTCTTGTTGAGTATTTGATTGGAAATGCTATTGAAAGACTATTATTGATACTAAATTTGAAAATGTCTTGAAAGAGTCCAAGATACGAAGGAGAAAGTTTCTGGATTTTCGCAATTTTTCTCTCTTTTTTCAATTCAAATACTTCGTTATTGATTTTATATATAGTAATAGGACTTCACATTATGTTAAACTCTTGTTTGTATTAATTCTTCTAATATGTTATGATTTCTTGTATTATAAATATGTGGTGTATTACACATTTATTTGATCAACTAGGATAGTGAACTAGCTTAATGAAGAGAGACTCACAAATAGTGATATAAGAAGATAGTCTTGTAAGATCCAGTCTGACATATTAGACTCACAGATAGTGATATCAGGATAGTGTCTTGTGATATCCAGACTAACACATTGAACATCCTTACTTTTGATATAATGAACTCTCCGCGTCTGTCCATGATTTTTCTCATCTTGAGTTTCTAAGCAAATCCTATGTTCTTATAATTATTATTTTCATCTTACCCATCATCTAATCATATCATTATATTTTATTATTTTTCACTACTATATCAAAAGAGAAGATGAGCAAAACACTGTTTATTTTTGCACGTTTCATTTCAAACTTAAATTGGTTTGTCACTATTCATTAACTGGGTTGTGCACTATTCATCCATAAATATCAGTATGGAAAAAAAATTTCCTACAATTGTTGACTTTGAATGCAGGCAAAAAAAAAATCCTCGCACCACGGACGGCAGCGTAGACACTGGTGTTCGCACAAATCAACATTCCGAAATATTGTTTAATTCATGAGCAGTGAAAAACTAATGAATTGAAACATCTTAATTAACAGGAAAAACAAATAAAAGATAAAATTTGCCCTGTGTCTCCGGATTGTGCAGAGACACGACACAATCTGGAGACACTGACGTCCGTGTCTCCGCACTGTGCATAGACACTTTTTTTTTCATGTCTCCGCGCCATGTCCAGAATTTTTTTCTACTTAATTACATTTTACACAAACTAAATACAATTGCACTTGTTAATAATTTAATTCAAAAACATTAGAAAACATTCAATTCCATACATACATGAAAATCAAAATTCATTACGGAGCAGCCCCACGAGGGGCACTACCCCCTCAACCCCCACAACGTGACAAGTCAGGTCGATCATTGCCCCCGCGACCCCCGTGACCTGATCGATCAGGTCGATCCCAATCAGGGGCGTGCCCCCGAACCCCCACGAGGGGCGCTGTCCCTCGACCCCTACGACCTGATAGGCCAAATCCCCGTCGAGGGTATTGCTTCCGAACTTCCACGAGGGGCGCTGCCCGTTGACCACCGTCTTTCAGGGTATTGCCCACAAGCTCCCGCTCCCGTCCTGACCCCTGCGATCTGGATAGGTCGATCCCCATTTCAAAACAGTAGACCATTTGCACAATAATAATAAAACAAATAAATAAATTATGAAAAAATTGTTAATTTTTTATATTTCATATGCACTTGAACTATCTCTCTTTCACACACATATACAAACATAGTTAGTGTTTTCATTTATTGACGTTTCATTTGAGTTTAAATGCTCAACAAATATTAAGTTTTTGACGGCCTGTATTTATTTATTTACTTTTTTTGGAGAAAATGAAATCAAATTCAGGACTCGCTCAAACATTAAATAGTGTTATAGCTTCAATTAATGAATATATATATGTATTCCATCCTGCCTTCTATTTTGGAATCAATTTCCCATTAATCTTCCATTAAGATAAAATCAAATTCTACAAAATAGAAACAAAGGTTGTGACTTCCTTTTACAACTTCTTTACTATACATTTTATGTTTTCGATGCATATTTTATTATTTAATAATCAAAGCGCGGACTCGAACAGATACCGTATCTGCGGCGAGGATTTTTTTTCTTTAAAACAATGCTAACAATTACGATGGTTTTTTTTCCTTTTTTGCCGGTGTGCGGACACCACAATCCGTAAGAAATTTTTTTTTGTAGTGTTAAAATTGAGAGGAGAAAATTTTGTAGTATGGAAAAAAAATTCCTACAATTGTTGACTAGAAACACGGCTAGAAATTAAAATGGTCTTTGAATATATTATGTGTTACTAAATTAAATCAGACAAATTTAGTCTTTTGTTTGTTAATTTATTTCTTTTATACAAATGTGAGTGTGAAAATTTTGTAATACAATTTTCCATCTAATTTTAGCATACTTACATGAAAATCAAAATTCTTTTTAGGGGCGTTGCCCTCGAGCCCCCTCGACCTGACCCGTCAGGTCGATCTCCATCGAGGGTGTTACCTCCGAACCTCCATGAGGGGCGCTGCCCCCTCGACCCACGGGACCTGACCAGTCAAGTCGATCCCGTCGAGGGCATTGCCCCCGAGCTCCTGTTGCCGTCTCGATCCCCGCGACCTGGATAGGTCGATTACCATTTCAAAACGGTAGACCATTTGCATAACAACAATAAAACAAAAAAATAAATTATGAATATTTTGTTAATTTTTTATACTTCGTATGTACTTGAACTATCTCTCTTTCACACACACACACATACAAACATAATTAGTGTTTTTATTTATTGGAATTTTATTTGAGTTTAAGTGAGTGTTTTTATTTATTGGAATTTCATTTGAGTTTAAGTGCTCAACAAATATTTAGTTTTTGACGGTCTGTATTTATTTATTTGTTTGTTTTTCTTGTAGAAAATGAGAAAAAGAAATCAAATTCAGGACTCGCTCAAATTTAAAACAGTGTTATAGCTTCAATTAATGAATATATACAAGTATTACATCTTGCCTTCTGTTTTGGAACCAATTTTCAATTTGTCTTCCATTACAGAGAAGATAAAATCAAATTCTACAAAATAAAAATAGAGGTTGCGAACTTCAATTATTCATAAAGAATAAAATGCGCATTGAATAGTGAGTTAAGACGAATAAAATAGAGTTTTTGGTTTTAATTTCGATTATGGGATTGCTAATTTTTATTTGAAATTAAAAAATGAG
>CAIGRB010151369.1:37402-82968 GCA_903798255.1 Fraxinus quadrangulata
TGAATTTAACGGTTAATTAACTTTTCATAAGCAAATTGTATTGATACGGTGGTAAAGGTTAACATCGTTCTTAAAAATATGTTTTATTACATTGAAATATAAAAGTATTAATATAATATTTATTAAACATTCATATTTTAAATTCAAGACATAGAGTTATCTAAATATGGATTGATCTTAAATTTCGATTTTGAAGATCTAGGCCGATTTATGTTACAAAACATGAAGAAATTTTTTTTTCCTCAAGAAAGTTCTGTAATACACAAATTTGTTAACTTATCTGCTTTAAAAAAATCTGGTTGTGGCTCCAGCGCTCTACCAGTCACAAATCGGCGTCTCCATTTAGCGTTGATTTTTCGTCCTTTGCTTGCATATATACACATACATCAAAATATATATGTATATTGGAGTAGATCTTGTGTGGGATTATGGATGAAAAAAATGATGACAACGTTAAAAAAAGAAAAGATGGCCGGAAACAACCATCTGATTTGCATATAGATCTGGAGAGTTTTTTTCGGAAAATCTTATGTTTGATTTGTTAATAAAGATGTGAATGAATGTCGAATTTTTCTGATTTATTATTGGACGGTTTGTGTAGCATTGTATTTGCAAAACCATGAATGCTTTTTCCTTTTTGTGAGAGATGGAAACAACCGGCCATCTTTAATGTTGAAAATGGTGGGTATTGGTGGTTTCTTTGTGAATATGAGTGGTATGAAGAATAGGCTAGGTTTTGTAGTGGGCCTTGATTGGTTGAATTTTTTATTTTTTTTCCTTTTTTACTTAATTAACTAAGATTTGGATGATTAAATGAAAAAATAGTTTGACAATAATTCGGTGGGTATTGGTGGTCTCATTGTGAATATGAGTGGTATTAAGAATGGGCTAGGTTTTGTAGTGGGCCTTGGTTGGTTGAATTTTTTATTTTTATTTTTTTACTTAATTAATAACTAAGGTTTGGATGATCAATTGAAAAAATATTTTGACAATACGGTCGAATGTTGATGGATAATAATTATAATGGTCGCTTGATAATTCTTAAAACAAATAAGGAATATGCTTTTGGTCATTCATAATGATATTTTTTGTGTCATTTATTTTGTGCGTGACAATTAAAAATTAATGGCAGTGAATATTATGATTTGATTATAGTTAGACACAATTAACGAATTTATTGTATTTATTCATAAATAAAATTTTCTACTTTTTTCCGCTATTCAGTGGTGAACTTTGAATCGGTTGCAAAGAGACCAAATGGTTGTACCGTGGGAGGTAGCATGCATACGAATCCTAACGGGAGTATTTTTGCAAGCTGCTCTTCAAACTATTCCAAATCTCCTTTTAGTGATATTAAAAATGATATTATTGTATTAAGTGTATTTTTGTATGTTTATCGCATACAATTTATTCATTTCTAAGAAGTCTGGCCTTACAATAGCGGCTTCCCAAAATATTTCAGCCATTGACATTACTCCAACAACTGACACTTGCATGTCCGATGATATGAACTCTTGCAAGGGATTGAGATCATCGTTCTTGAAGATAGAGGAGACACATTTAATGAGAGCGTAGTGATTGATCTCAGTTGGAACATCAATTTAATTTTTTTATGACAATTGTAACGCATATATGATACTTATTTCATATACTTTTATAACAATCTCAATAATCATTTTTAAGTCAAATGAAACATTTAATCTCAACATTTATAAATTTATTTTTTTACTACAATATTCGTGCATCGCACGGGTGACACACTAGTTCATTAGTAACAACTTCAATATATTGGGAACTGTTTTAGTATTTCTTCGGTTAAATGGTAATGGAACTACTTTTTACATTTGAAATTTAAAAGATAATATTACAAACTAAACAAATAAGTAAATAAGATAGTAAACAAGGCCTCACCCCTTCCCCGTGTCTCATAAATCCTTGCAAGGCATGCAATTGGGAAGGAGGTGCCTCCTATCACACCCCCGCCCAACTATCATCCCTACCCGATCATCGCATTGTTCATATATATGTATAAAATGAAATGGAAAGAAAAATCAATACGACATAAAATTTATTTTTAAGAAGTTCCTTGTCCGCTTTGTCACAGTTATTACACGTAATACTCGAACCAACCTCTTGATTTTGGTCACCTTAGGCAATACAAATGTAGTAACCTTATTCGTTTCGTATAGATGTTTAATTAATAGGCCTTAAGGGAGTATTTATGGCTTCATAGGCATTTGAACCATCATCTGAGATACAATTAGCTCGTGTTGACATTTACTCTACAATAATGTTCCCATTTGATTGCAAAGATTCATATATATATATATATATCTTATAATGATCACATAGAGTCATAGGATTTGTGATTGTTGTTACATAGTATGAACCCTTAAGAGTGACCATGTTGCATGTGAATGCTTCCAACATAAATTTATTATGAAAATATTAAGAGTACAAAAGTATTATCCACAAAAAAACATGAAAATATAAATTGTTTAGATATTTTTACTTCTCCATCGATGAGAGATAAGATAATCGATTAGCGAGTGATTGCAAGCTCAATAATATATAAACATCTGATCAATTACAATGTTGCCAAATATATACTTGGGTATTTTACCGTAGTATCGATTAGCGAGTGATTGCAAGCTCAATAATATATAAACATCTGATCAATTACAATGTTGCCAAATATATACTTGGGTATTTTACCGTAGTACTCCAATATACTGTCATAAGATGGTATATATAATACATAACGATTTGTACCTAAGAGCTCATAAGGTTGTCCCTTCCAGATGTAAAAGCAGGCCTTCTAGGAGGCAGTTGCTGGCGAGGTGTTTTCTGCATCAAGTTCAACCAACCATAATGAAGTTTTTCATGTTGAATTAAGAATATAACAGTTACTCACTCGCGTATTCAACCAATTAATTTAAAAATAAAAACTACCTGTAATTTTGGTCGCAACGTCTCTATAGACTCTGTTAATGGTTGATTAACTCCGACCCCTTGCTAATAATCGAAACCAGTAAATAAACATGAAGGATCAAATAATAGCATGCACCGATCTACCTAGTCGATAATTGAAATGATCAATTAGTTAACTCATAATTAGTATTTTCAAGTAAAAACCTTGCATAGCGCCCAGTCAGCCGAGTCAAAGAAGGCACGCTCATGATCCTACAGTCATGCATTGAAACTTTAGAAACACTAGTAGATTAAGCATGCATTAATTAACACAACAAAATAAATTACTCGCCTTTGAGATTAAAGGTTTCTTCTTTGGCACAAGTCCCGTGTATTTCTACCGGCATTTTTCTCTATAATAATGTTGCCAATTAGTTGAAGATTGCGTAGCTAATTGTGCAGTTATAAAATGGGAGAATAAAAAATATTTGCCCACATTATATGACATGTTTCATAGCGCTTGACAATGTTGAACGAAAAAAAATCATAATTTAGTTCTTTATACCCTCAAATCCTATTTAGTACTATTTATCAAACGTTCGAGGTAACCTAAATATTGTGTAAAAGCCAACAAAAGTTATGATGTGAATCTCTGGTAATTCAGAATATTAGGCCCTGTTTGGTAGAACTTTTGAAAAGCTGCTTCCATGAAAGTGCTTTGTTTTTATAGGAAGTTGGTCCAAGTTTCTTCCTCACGAAGCTCTTTCCAAAAGGCAAAAAACAGAAGTAGAAGCTATCCAAATAGGCCCTTAGACGGGTTGTGGTTTTGGTTTCTGAATGATATGAAATGCAGAAAAAAAAAGACAAGACCTTAGGGCCAAAAAAACAGAAGACTAATAGACATTGTTCGCAGAATTACCTCATTTTCTTCTATGCTCTTGCTGTCTGTCATTTTTAACCACCCTGCACCATAAAAATCAGAATTGATATATGTATTCAATGACACTCACAGAAGGAGAGGGATAGAGAGAAAGAGAAGTAGAGCTAACACAAGCAAAGGCAATAAAATTTTGTAAAATAGAACAGAGGCAGACCCAAAAAAAAAAAAGAAAAAAAAAAGGAAAAAATCCAAACCAAGAGTCAAAAGAGAATAAACCCATTACCTTGTAGCAAAGGAAAGGAGTAGAGAGAAACATAGAGAAAAGATAGATATACACATACATGGGGTGAGGAGGGGTAGGGCTACAAGACGTCAACATCAATTTTCCGTTAATTCATAACGTATGAATTTCACACGAGACAATAGTAGGTATAACGTATGAATTTCACACGAGACAATAGTAGGTTGTCGGTACCGACACTTTCTTCTTCTATTTGTTGACAAACAATTTATACACTTACGTTTCAATCTAAAATTTGCTTTTGATAATCCCTATTAAATGGATTGTTCCTTGTGTTTATCTTTCATTCACATAAATTTATTTGTGTTGTGCATGTTTAGAAATTTCCATTTATTCCAAGTATGAGTGCTCAAAATTTTATACTTTCAAAAAAATGTGAAGTAATTTTAGTTGCTCTTATCCACTTTTTCGACACCAACTTTACTCAACCTTTTACGCATTTTATCAAATAATTGCTTTCCTATTTGATATCCATCTAATTACGTGTGTGGTGGGCGTATAGATGTGTACACTTTCTCTCATATCTAAATCTTCATAATATGATCTCAATGTTTTACTCTATCCACAATTAGCCCCTATTTGATAATCATTTTAATGAGATTTTATTTTTCTATTTTAAGAAAATGAGTTTTAGAGTAGTGAATTTTCTTTAAAATGTGTGGTTAAAAGGTAGGAATTTTTTTTGGTTTACGGCCCTGTTTGACAACTATTAACACAACTTTTTTTTTTTTTTTTCAAATTCGTTTTTAATCGCACATTACCACAATAAAATATTTNAAAAAAAAAAAAAAAAAAGCTCGTTTGAAAAAAAAAAGAATCTTATTTCAATAATTGACAAACAGGGCCAAACCTCACTAAAATTTTTGATGTGACACTTCTAAAAGGGTGTCAAATTTTATTAGTAGGAGAAATACCAAAATAGGCATGGTTACACAGGCGTTTGAATGAGTATAAAATTGCTAAAAAATGACACCATTGTTCCCCCCACAAATTTACAAATGCATCATAAATTTTTTAAATCTGCACTCCACTGTTATATAGAAAGAAAGATTACACTATTATGAAGCATTTGCAACCTACAACTGAAAGAGAACTATCAATATTAGAATTCACATTACTATCGTCAATCAACTGCTAATGCCAGTTTAAAGGAAAGCCCGTAGTAATCACACAAGACTACCACTTCAAGATCTTCGACCCTACTTGATGTACTGAGACAGCCATCTGAAGCCCTCACCATATTCCATCTTGCTCACAATGCTGCACATGAACACGTCAAGTGGACGAACAGGTCCGGTTAGACCCATATAGTAACAAAGCTCGTCCTCTGAAGCAGCATATGGTATATCGATTCTTGCTCTGGATATCAAAAACGATACATTTGCTAGTGACTCGTCTAAGAGAAGCGTCTCCAGTTGACTCGACAAATCTCTCCTTGCCATAGGCATCAACAAGATACACCATGGCATCGACCTACCATAAAATAAGTAGCACATCATATCATACAAGGAAATGACAAGAATCCTCACTATCAGGATAGACAATAAACAACAATAATAAATACCAAGACTGAAACTTTTATTTTGCTCTAAATGCATTTCAAAACTGTTACTAACATATTTGTATAACAGACGACAAAAACAGAAAAATTAATTTATCATTGAGGACTTTAAATAAAACAATACTTTTATTTTGCTCTAAATGCATTTCAAAACTGTTACTAACATATTTGTATAACAGACGACAAAAACAGAAAAATTAATTTATCATTGAGGACTTTAAATAAAACAATCCCTGCCAAAACTTAAAGAACTTCAAGAACTAAGCGTGGAGTATAAAATAGATATAAATATTGGAGAACGCTCGAATGTTAATTCCACCATGTTTATCGGGAAATGGGGAAAATTATAATATCAACTTATAGAGCAATTACATCACTAATCAATTCTAAATGAAATTCAGCCACGATTATGGTAGAAGTTATAGTCTATTCCATTTTATAAATGTTGAGGACCAACAAGATTGCTTGATACCACTTGTTAAGAATTACGTATTTCTCATTCGCTTGTTGTAATTCAGGATTGAAATCCATCCCTAATAATTGAATACAATGGCACTGCAGGTGATGGTGACAAAGCAGCATTATCCATATCTTCTGAACTCAACTGGGCAGTATTCTTCAAATTCGACCTCATACAAAAACCTAAAGGTACCGTACCAAACTGAATGTCCACCACGGTATTGAACATGTGCAGATTGACTTTTCTAGATTATGCACGACCCTATAAGATGTATAACTGGGACATTTTCTGTCCTTCCAATACAATTTGGGCACCCTTGCAAACCTTCAATATTCCACATCCACCAAAGAACTCATAATCCTTTGAATCAAGGATAAACAATAAGATAGTCCCTGATTTGAAAACTTTGGAAGTGAAGTATAACGAAGAAGATTTGGCATTGATCCTTGTGTTCATTGATTCCAGCTCATGATCTAAACGAGTCGCAAATGCACCTTAGTACATGTTCCTCGACGCGCTCTTCGTTTTCTTTATTTAGAGACACGATCTTGGATAATCACGATACTCTCACCATAAAGGAGGTGTATAATACTTTGTTTCCAAAAGGGAAGATGAAGCATCTAGTTTCTGAGGTCAGAAATGGAGAATGCCTTGTTGCTCACAATGGTTTTGGAAGGGGCAGATTGAAGTCTAAGTTCAGTAATTAGATTTGTAACTTCTGCAAAAAGAGGGAGCACATTAAGAAGAATTGCTACAAATTGCATAATAAAGTAAGATTTGGCTGCAAATCAAAATGGTGAGCAATCAGATACATCAGGCGAAGCAGACCTTGTAGAGAACAATGTAAATGATGGAGATCTTTTGGCTGTTTCTGACGTCTAGTTGAAAAAACCAAACCAAATATCCCTTTGTTAAATTAATATAATATTTAACTAGAAAGCCTTTCAAGTTCAAAATTCCGGAACTTTCAACCAAATTTGTGATAACTTCTCAAACAAACAAAACGTATATACTTATTACATAACAAAAGCTTAACGAAAAGAAGACCTACCAATTACACACACGTAAAAGTTATTTACCAATAAATAAAAGAAAATATGATACAAACTTTAGATATGTATGAATATGAATAAATGAAATATTGGAACTTCATCTTTCAACATATGGAGCAAGGTTGTTTTTCCAGTGTTGTCAAGACCCAAAAAACAAAATCTTGGCCTCTTTTTGCCACAAACTAGAAGATGGTTATGCTCCATAAAATCAATCCACAAGAAACATTGTTCTATTCCCTATCTCTTCCTTTTCTTGATCAAAATTCTGAAAATTCACCAACAGAAAATCAATCAAGACAAACCCACTTGAAAATGTAACAACTGATAATAAAAAACTTTAAACAATTTGAGAATGCTACGAAAAATTTGTTTCGGTTTTTATTTAGGAAAAATTGCAGTAGAGGTCCCAAACCTTTCATTTTGCTGCAAAATTGTACCTTAACCTTTTATTTTTAAAGTCGTAGTCCCAAACCTTTAACTTTCATTGCAGCTGAAGTCCATTTTAGAGAGTCCATCCATTTATCCGTTAGGTAACCCTTCAATTAAATCTTTGACTCGAATTGACAAATTAAGTAAGGGGTAAAATGAAAATTTATATTTTCTAGAATAAAAAATTAAAATAATTAAATAAGAAAAAATAAAAGTAAACATAATTGTTCATCTTCTCCCACCCCCAACCCCACCCCCACAGTCCTAAACCCAAAACCAGAAACCCATTGACCACTAACTTTCCCATCCAATTTCTTGTTTGAAAAAAAGACACGACCAAACCAATGCATTTCTGTCATCCACATGGTTCAATTTTTCCTTCTATTGATTTTCAATTATTAACAGGAACTTGGCCTTTAAGGGTTTGAGAATGACATACAAGGAATTAGGATCAATAAAATGGAAGTCTGATTGTTTGAAAAGTTCTTCATTTTTTCTCCTTTTCTTCCATTACAATGTTAATCAAGAAATTGGTATCTCTTCCTTCTCGTCCAAGACGACATTTGCAGCATTATAATTATGTCGTCCGCCCTCCTCCTGGTCGCCTACCCCTTCTAATAATTCCACTGAACAAGTTCTTTGTTAGGCGTTGAATTTAAGAATCGGATTAGAGCCGGATTTTGGTTTGACTTTTGTTGTGGTGAGATTTTATTAGGTGAGACTCGATGAATGGAAGTAAAATTAAAAGAAAGAAACGAAAAATTGGCGAAAAAGGATTCAAAGTTTGGGGACTAAGCCCTGTTTGAGTCATATTATTTTTCTCATTCTCATTCTTCTACTTATTTTTAACCACAAATTTTTCAATAAAATAAAATTTTTCATGTTGGGTTTTGTGATCCAAATCCGGTCCAAATTGAGTCAGGGTTTCGCGTTTTGGAGTATTGGGCTTGAAGATATCAAAATAGGGTCCAAGAAGGAAAAAAGACGAATTGATGGCGCTGGACGGTTGCTCGACTCACGCTCAAGCGAGAGAAGCAGCATTAGAGCAGAAACCTGGTCCCCCGCTTGTCGCTGAGCCGCAGATTTTTTTCCTTATTTTTCAGATTTTACATGATTTTTGACATAGTTTCTTTGTTTTAGGATTTTGGATGGTTCTCCTATAAATACTAGGCTCTTCATTCACTTTATTAGACATGTAGTTGCTGAATTGTAATATTCTCTCCATTGGTTGTCAATCAAATATTCGGTTCCTCTGGCAATTCTCTTCTTCTTATTTGCTTTCCTATAATCTTATTTTTTCTTTGTGCGATCTATACTTTATATCACGTCGTATCACCTCCTCAAATTCCTAACAAGTGGTATCAGAGCTAAGGTTCGACAGTTCTGCAGAGCAATGATTTGATTCATTCGAGGTTTTTGTTATCGATGGCTACCCTGAAGTATGATATTCCGCTGTTGGATCGCAGTACAAGATTTTCATTGTGGCAAGTGAAGATGAGAGCTATATTGGTGCAGATGGATTTGGATGATACTTTGTTGAGATTTGATAAAATGCCCACAACTTGGACAACAGAGAATAAGCAACGGAAGGATTGAAAGGCACTTTCGCAGATTCATCTTCATCTATCTAAAAACACTCTTCAGGACGTCTTGAAGAAGAAGACAACAGCTGCATTGTGGTTGAAACTGGAACAATTGTGCATGACCAAAAGTCTGACCAGCAAATTGCATCTGAAGCAGATATTTTATTCTCATCGCATGGTAGAAGGCGGATCACTTGAAGATCATATGGCTATGTTTAAGGTGATTTTCGCTGATCTGGGGACATTAGAGGTGAAATATGATGAAGTGAACTTGGCATTAATCCTGTTGTGCTTGCTGCCTAGTTCGTTTTCGTCGTTTAAGGACACGATTCCGTACAGTCGTAACACACTCACTATTGAAGAAGGATATAATGCTTTGTTCTCAAAGGAGAAGCTGAAACATCTGGTTGGAGCTGGTCCCAGAGGTGATGAAACTCTTGTGGTTAGTGATGATTGGTGAAGGGGCAAGTCGAGGGTGGATATCAGCAATTGGGTCTGTTTTTACTGCAAGAAGAAATGACACATTAAGAAGGATTGCGAGAAGCTGCATGGTAAGGGTAATTCAACTACAAATCATGGGAGACAATTAGAGAATTCAGGTGAAGCAGACATCACAGAGAACTTTGTACGTGATGGAGAACTTTTAACTATTTCTGAAGTGGAATCCAAGCCTGGCGAGGAGTGGATTTGGATACAGCTTGTGCGTTTCATATGAGTCCCAATCAGAATTTATTTGAATCGTATGAAATGGTGACGCAATGTGCTGTTGTTATGGGAAACAACGAATCTTGTCGGGTAGCTGGTATTGGGAAAGTCAGATTGAAGTTGGTGGATGGAATAATCAGAATACTTTGCCAGGTTCGACATGTTCCAGACTTGAAGAAGAACATCATCTCACTGAGTACCTTGGAATCGAGAGGGTACACATTCTTTGGTGCGGGTAGAGTCTTGAAGATCTGGAAGGATGTCCACGTTGTATTGGAGGGGTGGAGAAAGTCTCAATTATACATCTTGCAAGGTTGGGCAGAATCAGTGAAGAAACATCAGCACATGTTTGGTACCTTGGTGGATATACAGTTTGGTATAGTACCGTTGGGAGTTGGATCTGGGTATATTTTGGAGAATACTACTTTGTTGAGTTTGGGGGATATGGGTAATTCCACTTTGCCACCACAATCTATAGTTCCATTGTATTCAACGACTAGGGAGAGATCCATTGAAAATAGGTACGAGGATGATGATCTGGATGAGCATGTTTTTGAAATTGTTAAAGGTGACGAGTCTAGTCAGGGGCCTTCAGTTAAAGCATTAAATGGTGATTCTGCTACAGGGTGTGTTTCAACCCTGTTTGGTAAATTTTGAATTCGTTGTTAATTTTTGGAACCCAGGGTTGGGTCCATTTGTATCCGTGTTTGGATATGGTGGAAGATGAAGAATATTTTCAAGTGTTGGAGAGGTTTGGTTCAGATTGAAGAGTTCAGCATGTTTCGTTGCAGTCGGACTTATCTTTCCAAGTGGAGAAATTTTGGAGATTGTTGGGTTTTGTGACCCAAATTCGGTCCAAATTGGGTCTAGGGTTTCGCGTTTTGGAGTATTGGGCTTGAAGATGTCAAAATAGAATTCAAGAAGGAAAAAAGACGGATTGACAGCGTTGGACAGTCGCTCGACTCACGTTAGAGCGAGAGGGGCAGCATTGGAGTAGAAACTCGGTTGCCTGCTTGTTGCTGGGCTGTCGCTCCGTCGCCCGCTTCTAGCGACGGGCCGCAGATTTCTTTCCTTATTTTTCGAATTTTACGCGATTTTTGACATAGTTTCCTTGTTTTAGGATTTTGGACAGTTCTCATATAAATACTAGACTCTTCATTCAGTTTATTAGATATTTAGTTGCTGAATTGTAATATTCTCTCCATTGGTTGTCAATAAAATATTCGGTTCCTCTACCAATTCTCTTCTTTTTATTTGCTTTTTTTTAATCTTGTTTTTCTTTGTTCGATCTATACATCATATCGCGCCATATCATCTCCTCAAATTTCTAACATTCCATCACATCAATAAATTTTCTTTCTTTTTCAACCACACATTTTTCATCAATCTACTATTCCAAAATACATTCTTCCAAAATAATGTGGCTCAAACACACCTTAAAGAGTGAATACCCAAAAGTTGTGTCGGACCTCATGATGAGATTCGAGAATGCTAGAGGACAATTAGATGCAATTAGAAGTAAAAAAATTAGTGAAATATGATCAAAATATTTTTACAAATAAATTTTCAATCGCACAAAGATGTTCTAGATTTTTAACTCGAGATTGAGACCCATTTTTGACCTAGTGAACGTTTTAATTGGAAAAAAACTAATTATAATAAAGTTTTAGTCCTTTGAGTTATCTTTACAATCCAATTTGAATCGTCTAAATCGAATATCGGTAAATAAAATTATGATAAAAGTATTCATAGATGTGCATTGCTGCGGCGCCACCATCATGATGCATAGAGGCCACAAATCTGTCAATATTTCCACAAAGGTAGCGCTGATGCGTCGCCTGAAACTTCTAGGGTGCATTTTTTGGCACTTTTGAAGCCTACAAAAACTCTACATCAAGCATAAATGTGGGGAGAAGTATAGATACAAGAATGTATATACTTTTAGGGGGTTCCACATATTGAGAGACAAAATATAACTTGAGAACTAGAGAGCAAAATCAAATAAGAAGAACAACGAATCGAGGATTTGGAATCAAAATTTGGAACAACAAGATAAAATTAGTGCAAAATCCATCCACAAATGTTATTTAAGAATAAGGTAAACCAGATCAAATAATTTCTAAACCTAGAGATGAATATAATGAAGAGAACAAAAAAATTGTCTTTAAATGCTAGAACCAAAAATATAATTTATTGGGTTTTAAATAGAAATGAATTTAATCGTATTATTTCGTGTGATTCTGCATATGATATTTCACATGCATTAGAAGTCACTCATGTTGGTACTAGCAAAGTGAAAAAACCTAATAAGAAATTTCTTCATGAAGTAAAATGAACCGATTGTTGATATGATCACTCGTTTTACCTATATTGTTAATAGTTTTAAAGGTTTTGATAGGAAATTTATTAACGGTGAACTTGTGAGTAAAATGCTTAGATCTCTCTCGAATAATTGGAGTTTGTTGAGAATGTTGATAGAAAATACCAGAGATATCAACACATATTCATTTGAAGAGTTCTATGGAATATTGATGATATATGAATTAAATCGCACCAAGACAAAGGAAAAGATAATGAAAAGTAAAGAAGAAGAAATGTGTCAAATTTCTTTAAAATCTATAATTGATGAAGGCGTTTCAAGCGAATATTTGAATAGTGAAGAACTTGGTGATCTAGTTATTCTTGCTAAAAAATGGAAAGGTTTCCGCAACAATTATCGATTCCAAAGGAAGAAGAAATAGTGAAAAAAAGAATATATTCGTCAAAAAGAAAGCGCTCCAAACATTATAGGATGAAAGTGACGATGATGACCATAAAGAAGATGAAAGACGAGGAAATTGTCAACATGATCTTCATGGCTATTGAAAATAAGATAAATTCAAATGAAAATTATTCATATAATTGATTATCTACCTTTTATGGTGAAATTCTTAAAAATTTTGAAAATTTTACTATAAATCATTCGATCCTCAAAAAGAAAAATTCTTTATTAGAAATGAGGTAAAGAAACTTTTGGAAATTCAAAATGATTTTGAAAAGGGAAAAGCTTATTACGATTCTTTCTTACAAGAAAAGATTTTAGATTTGATTCAAATTGTTTACAAATTTATTTAAGATAAAAAAATTTTAATTTAATATTTAGTGAACAAAAATGTGTTTTTTATAAATGAGGAATTTGTTATAAACCATTTTTGAAACAAAAGTTTCTTAAAAATTTCTTTGTTAAAACTTCTACTTCCCTTCTTTCAAATGTTATGTGTGACTTTTGTAATAAAAATGAACATGTAATTTTTTATTCTTATATCAAAAAGAAATTACATTTTGAATACAACTACAAGTTGATTCAAAAGTCCCCTAACACTAACTACCAATTACCCAAGATAGTATGGGTATCAAAAACCAAACATTGAATTATTTTTGTAGGTACCAAAGAAAATAAAGAGCAAATTGAACTTGGATAGTGAATGCTCAAAGAACATGATCGAAAATCAAGTTTTACTGTCAAGTTTCAAAATAAAGGATGGTGGTCATGATACTATTAGAGATAATGTTAAAGGAAAATCATTGACATTGAAAATATTGATAATCATTCATCTCCCTTTATTGAAAATGTTCTCTTAGTAGATAACCTTAAATGTAATTTACCTAATTTTAGTCAATTGTATAATGAATGTTATCATATCAAATGATTCTTCCAAATGCCTTATTGAGGATACTACATCAAAAGAGGTGATGTTTATAGGAGGTCGAAATAAGAATGTTTATGTCATAAACACTAAGTTTGAATGCGGAGAAAAATATTTATCAAATTTAAAATATGATATTTGGTTATGTCATAGAAAATTATGTCATGTTAGCATAGACGTACTTTCAAAATTTTCAAAAATTATTTTGTTAAAAATTTGTCAAATTTAAAATTTGATAAAGACAAAATTTGTGATATATGAAAAATAAGTAAAGAGTTCTTTCAAATTAAAACAACATTATTCAACTACAAAATATTTTTTAACTTCTCCACATGAATATTTGTGGACCAAAAAGAATCACAAGCTTAAATGATAAATATTATACTTTCGTCATTATTGATGACTTTTCTAAATTTACTTGAGTCCCATTTTTAACCTAAACGATGAAGTTTTGAATGAATTTGAACATTTTTGTAAAAAGATTCAAAACAAAAAATGGATATACTATTACTACCATTATGAGTGATTATGGTGGAAAATTTGGAAATATTGCATTTAATGATTTTTGCAAAAAATTATGACTATGAATATAATTTCTCGATTGCTAGAACTTTTCAATAAAATGGTGTAGTAGAAAAGAAGAATAGCACATTACAAGAAATAACTCGAACTATGAAAATGGTTTACCACAATATTTTTTAACCAAAGCCATTAACACCATTTGCTATATCGTAAATAGAATTTTTGGTGAGTCGAATGAAAATAAAAACTCTATATGAACTTTAAAAAATAAAGTTCCCAATATTGGTTACTTAAAATTATTTGGTTGAAAATGTTTTATTTTAAACACTAAAGAAAATTTGGGAATATTTGATTCAAAATCCGATAGTGAAATTTTTCTCGGTTATTCATCTACGAGCAAAGCTTATCAAGTCTTCAACAAAAGAATTTTGGTTGTTGAAGAATCCATGCATATAACATTTGATGAAACTAATCCTCTTGATCAAGAAAAATGTATTGATAATGACACATGTTTGGAGATTCTTTTTGAGCAAATAAAATTTAAAATCAAAACAAGGAGGATCCTGAAAATGTTGAAGATCAACATGAGGAATAAGCAAATATGCAAAAAGATGAAGAAGAATTTTCTGAAGTATAAAGTGACCTCTCTCTACCTAAGTAATGGAGTCAAACAAAATATATCATGGACATGCTCAATAAGTTTGAAATGGAAGAGTTGAAAACAATGAACGCTCCAATATGCTGATCAATCAAACTAGACGATCAAGTTACTTACAAAAATATAACAAAAAATCGAGGTATGATCGAGTCTCTTCTTTACTTAATCACAAGTAAACTCGACATTATTTTTAGTGTGTGATTATGTTCTAAATTTCATCTCAATACTCAAGAATCACACCTTAGTGCTATAAAATGAATTTTAGATATCTTAGTAGCACTAAGATATTACATTTGGCACCCAAAATGAGGATTTTGTATTCGAATTTGTGAATACGAAGAATCAATTGATCAATATTCTTACCAAACATCTAACACTTGATAGATTTTCATATATTTAAAGAGGTTTGAGAATTATAAATGAATTTGTAGTATGTTGCTAAATTGAATCATACTGAATGTTCTCATATGATTGATTCTATGTGTGCAATTGATTGAAATTTATTTAAATTCTATTCAAATGATCTCACTTTTTTCATTTCATCACTCACATTTCGATTAATATTTTACTATAAAGTGATGATTATCCTTTTTTTAAATTTTTTTTTTTGCATATATTTAAGATCTCGTGCTTAATTGAAGGGGAATATATTACTATTTTTTATCGTTGATTTAAAGTTTTAATCTTATATACCATACTATTCATCTCATATGTGTTACCATTTTGCTTATGTTAAAAGAGGAAATTGTGTGTTGATCTTAAATGCTATCCATTTTTGCTTATGTCAAAAGGGAGAAATTGAATGATTATGCATGTTTTAGNTTGTTCAATATTACTTTGCAAATCATTTTGTTTGTCATAATAAAAAAGGGAGAAATTATTTGCATATGGTTGATTATAACCTTAAAGTTTTGATTATAACAAACAAGTTAATCTTATTTACTAACAAGTTGAATTTTAGTGATTATAGTTTTTCAAAACATACGATGAAAAATTGATCGATGACCATCAAAAGATCAAAAGCTATAATCACAAATCGGATTCATGAATGAGGTTAAGATTGAAGTCATATATTCAAGAACTTAAAAGCCAAATTCCAGAGAATGAGGTTTAAATTGATTTCTCAGATAAATTATAAAGGTACTAACACCTTGATATTTGGCAATAAATGTTTAAACTCAAAATCTTTCTATGCATTAAAAATAATTTTGTGAATTAAAAATCATTCTAATGCAATGTTTTGATCAAATATAAAAATGACTTTTAAAATGATATTTGAACATGAAAAATAGCTTTTTATTTTCAATCATTATATTCATTGAAGTTTCTCATCTCTTTCTTGATACTTAATTCACTTCAATCATTCATTAAAAGAGATATACATTTTGAGAAGATTTTTGAACTTACATTGAATTTATTTCTTCTTCATCTTCTCATTGAAAAATTTTGATTAATTGAATTAAATTTCTAATTATCATATGCATCAAAAATTTTCATTTAACACTTGAACTAACATTTATTGTTATTCATTGAAGTGGTAGCATTTCTTAGAACTTAATTCATTTGTATCATTTATTAAGATAGAGTTTTCATTGTAAAATCATTTACTCTAAATTTGTGAGCCGTATTGAGGTCCCGTGAAAGCTCAATAGTATAAGGATCGGTGCTCCTTGTTGTAAGTCACCGGGTTGGTCATATTGAGGTTCTGTAAAGCTCAATATTAAATAAAGATTGGTACTCCTTGTTTGAAGTCACTGAAAGTTTTGTAAGGAGTTGGATTGCACCATATGTCAATCAATATAATAAAAAAGGCATTGCTTGTGCCAGAGAGCATGTAACGGATGACATAGATTATTGTTTTGCATCATTTCTTCCATTTTACTTATCGCTTTCATATTTGCACTTTTTATTTGAATTAATTTATTTAGTTTTTACTTGTTTTAATTTATAATAATTCTTCGCAAAAAAATTTAAAAACCAATTCATCCCCTCTTGGGCTATTAGAAAGTACAGAAACATCCACTACCAAGACACCAAATCTAGTCAAGGCTTACATACCTCCCATTCATTTTTCTCAAAAGATCAAAAAGAACAAACAAGATACAAATTTTGAAAAAGTTATTGATTTTCTCAAGAAGGTTTAGGTCAATATTCTGTTCATTTGTGCGATATTACAAATTTCAAGCTACAGGAATTTGAAATAGATGTTGATAGAGAAAAAAAGCTTCCAAAGTATGAAACTGTGGCACTAACGGAGGAAAATAGTGCAAGAAAAACAAATTGTCTCCCAACTTAAAAGATCCAGAGTTTTAATTTGCCTATTTCAATTGAAAATTCTTGTTCTATTAATACATTGTGTGACACATGTGCTAGTATAAATCTAATGAGTTATTTTGTTTATAGAAAATTGGGATTTGGTGAAGTCAAATCAATATCAATAACGCTAAAATTAGCTGATACAACAATTGTAAGGCCATGGGGAAAAATTTAGGATGTGCTCATAAAAGCAGGAAATTTGATATTTCATGTGGACTTCATTGTGATGGATATACCAGAAGATTGAGACATTCCATTATATTGGGTTGGCCATTTTTAGCTACGGTAAACCTAATTGACATGGAAAAGGGTAAGGTCATATTGAGGGTTGATGATATGTAAGAGATATTCAATATTTATACCAAATATGAGCAACCTCCCAACATCAAAGTTTGCTGTAGAATTGAGAAGAAGAACCACCTGAGCAATGAAAGAAAAGAAAATCAAATTTTGGTGGATTTCTTAGTAGAGATGCAAATGTTGAGAGAAAAGAATGGTATATTAATGAAAATTGCACAAAATGCAAGGATGAAATAACTTGGTTCAAGCCACTATAATCAATCATGGCAAAAAGTCAAACTAAGGACTTTAAAGAAGTACTTCTTGAGATGCAACACAGCCTCCATCCATTTCTTATTACCTAGATTTAGTTTTAGGGCTATTTATTTTATTGTAGTAACATTATCGTCGTGTTGTTCGTAGGAAGATTCTCATGTTCGTAGGCAACAATGTGGTTAGAAAACCAACATATCCACCTCACTAGGGCGACGGTGATAGAACAATTAATGTATTTATGGAAGTATTTGTATTCATTTTAACACAAGGGGCAACATATGTTTTAAGTTTGGAAGGTGAATCATCAGTTGTTAATTGCTATTATCATTTGTATAATATTTTGTACTTGTGTGATATGATTTTATTTTTTGTGAATTATGTGAAAAGAAAAAAGAATTTTCTTTATATGCATTCTTGTGTTAGTTAGATCGCTTTATCGGTTAGGATGAATATATTTGAGAGCATGTATTAGTTTATGGACTGTGAATAAATTGCGTCTTAATTGATTTTTTGCTTATCCATGTAAAATGTGACAATATTTATGCACAATAATTGAGTTAGATGCCTAATCACTAAACTATGATCCATAACATCCTTTAACCATATATTTTATAATTTAGGGTGTTCGAGTCGGTAAAAGAATTGATTTAAGATTGTAGTAATTCCGTGCATATTAAAAAGATGTGTGGAGCGTCTTTGACTAATTGAGCATGCCTCACACCGACAATTTTTTGTACTCGAGTTAGTAAGTCCATATGGGTATCTTGAAACTTGGTACCCTTTGTTATTCAAAAAATGGGGAGTTATCGACTAAAAGATCGTTACAAAGGTCAAGAAGAGGAAAAATGGTGAGATTAATATTGAGCTGAAAAGAAAATATCAATATAAGTAAAAAAGAAAAAAATATATGCAAGTGCATGAGTAAGAGCTGATTGTTATGGGCTTAGATAACTGGTAGGTTTGAATCACCGTGTTTAAACTTGATTGTTAGAGCACTCATAATTTGGGAGAATTATCACATGAATAAATTGTTGATGTTATCAGTCACAAAATTAGAGTGGTGTAAGGAATTGATAATAGAAACTAAACTTTAGAATTACACTTTGGGGAGAAAATGAAAAAAAAAAGTTTGGGGATGTATGAGTCTCATGAGCGAAGAAATAAGATAATTAACCATTTAAGGTTGGGAATTGAACCAAATTGTGAATGTACAACGTTAAACTTGATTCTTCACACAAACACCTGTAATACATTAGATAGGTGGAAGTTTAGTCCTTACATTCTGAGACAAAACAACAAGGTATTTGACCAAAAAATTATTTTCATGTTTATGTATTTATTAAGTTAGGTTACAATTTTGTTCGAGTACAAACAAATGTTTAAGTTTGGGGGTGTTTGATAAGTATATTTTATACACTTATTCGAGCTCTAAAATATAGACATTTCCTTTTTTTTTAACGAAATTATAGCCTAATTTAATATATAATGTGTTACTAGGTAAAACTCGATGAATGAAGGTGGAATTGAAAGAAAGAAGCGAAAAATGACAAAATTCAAAGTTTGTGGATTAAAGTGTAAATACTGAAAAGTTGTGTCAAGATGAAGATTCGATAATGTTAGGGGTCAATTGGATGCAAATATAAGTGAAAAAGGAGTGAAATATGATGAAAATATTTTCACAAATCAATTTTCTACCCCATAAGGATGTTCCAGATTTTTAACTTGAGATTGAGATCTATTTTTGACCTAGTAAATGTTTGAATTGAAAAAAGTCATTTCTAGTAAAGTTGTATCCGTTTGAGTTAAATTTACAATCCAATTTGAATCTCCTCAATCGAACATCGAGAGAGAAAGTTATGATAAAAATATTAATGGATGTCTAGTGTTAAATTTTTCTCGAGAGGCAACGCCACTATCATGGCGTCTAGGCTCTACAAATCTATCAATTTTTCCACAAAGATGGCTTTGTGGAGTTGCCTAAAGCTTCTACATCCGGCACAAATATGGGGAGAAGTATAAATACAAGAATGTATGTACTCTTGGGGGGTTTCACACATTGAGAGACATGAAATACAACTTGAGAATTAGATAGCCAAATCAAATGAGAAGAACGGCGAATCAGGAGTTTGGAATCAAGATTTGGAACAAGAAGAGAAATTTGGTGCAAGATTCATCAATTTTTCTACATCTTAATTTAAAACCCGTAATGAAACAAGAAATTTGGTGCAAGATTCATTAATTTTTCTACATCTTAATTTAAAACCCGTAATGTACTTCATTATTATTTATTCTTGTTCTTCATCTATCACGAGCATCTAATTTTTTCATTAGGGCAAACAATGTAATCTAGTGAGACCCTTTATTTCTTTTATTCAAGATTCAAGTTCTTTTATAATTTATGTGTTGATTATATTCATATATTTAATGCTTTGAATTTCTTGATCAATAATTCAAAGATTTTGTGATTTTTTTTTACGAATCGAGAGGTTAGTTTTAGATTTAGACCACATTTTAAAATTCGGTAATTTAATTTAACGTGTAGAGATACATATGTTAATTATTGCGGTCATTATATGAATTTTTAGAACAAATAATACGTTTAACTAAGATTAATTCATATAGGGAAATGGGATTGAATTAGTTATATAGGTTTAATGAGAACTCAAAAGGGGTAAATTAAATACAATGAAAGAATTCGATCGAACACTACATTAAATTTGTGAATTTTGAATTAAGACTTAAATGCAATCAATAGATAAAATTGTTATGTCATAATATCTATTTCATATTTGAAATATTAATTCGATCTTTGTATGCAATTTTGATAACTCAATTAGTTAGATAAAAAAGGGATATGCTATGTGTACATAGATGTTCACATAGAGGTTGACATAATATGAGTGGAGTGGGGAATATGCTACAGTATCGTGTGCCCTACCACACTCACATTATGTCAACCTCTATATATATACCTATGTACACATAGATTAATCCGATAAAAAATTACCAAATCATAATTCTTTGTTTTTTTATCAAATAGGAGTTAGAAATATTAAATTAAATATTAAATTGTAGTCCAGTGCGAACGATCATCCGAACTTAATGATCAACTATATTACTTGTTACAATATCGTACACTTACAGTATAAACAATGCAACATTTATCCTAATTGCAATCGGATCACTGAATAATAAAATTTTAATTAATTTTAATGATTAAATAAGTGGAAAAAAAATTTCACGAATCAACTTGAAAATCTGCACAACTTCAATGACTATTATGAAATTTAACTTATGACAATCCTATAATTATTTCAAAATCCCCATATCAATCGCACATTCAGTAAACGAAGTACACCTATCAAATTGGTTGCGTGAAGGAATAATTAAAAACGATGTGAACAACAAAGCAATTATGGTACAATAAAAGTTAGCAATGCTTTGCAATTGAAGTGTGATTGCTTTTCGACATTCATATCTTTTGCATCAATATCTTCGGTGCCACCATCTTCAATAGGCAGTGTGATTGTTTGGTGAAGTTGTTGCTTTATTTAGGAGTTTTTTTTATACATTTTGTATCATATGAGAATGTTATATTTAGGATAAATGTCCGGTAAAAAAAGTACATTGTTTATTTGAATAAATTAAGAAAGTTGCGTCGTTAAAAATATTGTTTGGAAAACTCAAATGAGACAAAATCTCGAATAAGGAAAAAAGAATAAAATATGTATTTACTCTCCTCGTGATAATATCAATTGATATTTATAAACTTTGTTTATCAACTTCTCCATTGTTGCAATTCATAATGTCTTTGCTGACATGGTTGACACATAAATCATTATGATAGCCACACGGACAAACTTGTCGATGAGCTTTATGTGAATCAAACAATGTCTTGCATCATCATAACCAACTAGAATCATGAACTATTAGCAAGACACAATAATGTATCTATTACATTAAAACGTGGTACTTCTGGACCAATATGTTATTCATTGTTATTTCGAGGACGAAAATTATCTACTAGTCACCTCAAATGAACAAACAAATACTAGGTATCAGATGTATTTATCAATTTTAAAGATAAAATATTTTTCAGGATTTTTCTGTATAAGTTAATTAATGAACAAAAAACTATTGGTTAGGTAATCGATCTACAAGGCAATGCAAAATTTTATTTTTCAAAAAGACAATATCCACTGTACCAAATAGTGCATTAAAACTAATAATTTTTAAACATGAAATTTAGGTGAGAATTGAGAATCTCTTCTATAAATTTTCCAATTCTACTATCTTTGAGACTCGTGAATTCGGATGTTTCTCAATAACTAGTTTTGAAGGAAAATAATTTTTTCTTGGAAATTTCATAATAATTAAGCGCTTGTTTGGTAATTTTCTAGAGAAGTAAATTCTTTGAAAAATATCTGTTTTTTTGTACATATAATTAAAAATTAGGAAAAAATTAATTGAAAACATATAAAATAAATTTTTAGAGACCCTATGACAGAAATTAAGTGTAAAAAAGAAGTAATTCTCAAAGAATCAAAATCAAACAAAGACTTAGCCCTTGTTTGGTATAAATTAAAATTAATCAAAATCAAAATTGTCAACTAATTTTACCATTCATTTTATCGGACCCGTAAATTTTCAACAACACATTTCATCAATTTTTATTAAACTCTACAAAAAATATGATTTTGATTCCCACAAAAAAGAGACTTACTTTATAGCCTATATTATGAGACAAACTAATCTCCCGCCCAAATATGAGCTAAAATTGATCTCTTACCCACAAAAAGCAAGATATATAATGTCTACCATTGACGTGACCATGTGTGACAATTGTGAGCACACACTTCTCTCTCTCTTTTCCATCACATGTAACTATTTGTCCACTAAAACCACTTGTCAAATTCGGAGTAGAGAAGTTTGGATGTTAGCCAATCAAGTTAGAGGAGAATCATTCCATAGATGTCTCCACTTCGCCCAAAAATAAAAAATAAAAAAAATAAATAGATAGTGCGGTTAATGAAGGAAAGGACAATTTCGAATTTCTATATATTTTTTGAATAGAGATGTAAACGAGCCGATCTGTCTCGTGAACCGAAAGTCACAGCTCGGGCAAAAAACGGTTCAAGCTTTTTCGGCTCCAGTCGAGCCGAGCCGAGCCAAAGCTCGATCGAAAAATCAAGGCTCGACTCAAGTTGTTGGCTCCGGCCTTGTCGAGCCAAGCCATGTGCCTTGCCGAGTTGACTCTTTTTTTTATTCGTGAAATTTGAAAGTTTTTTTTTTTAAAAGCATATTCTACAATTTAAAGAACATTTATAAATTTAGAGTAAAAAAATTTAACTACTCCAAAAATATTATTTATATTTAACACTTAAGTTTAAAAAAAAAAATTATTATTTTTCTCTATATTTTAATTTCAGCTCAAGCCTAGCGAGAGCTCGATCGAAAAATCAAGGCTCAACTCGAGCTTTTGGCTCGGGTCGCCTGAGTTGGCTCTTTTTATTTATTTATGAAATTTGAAAGTTCTTTTTTTTAAGTCAACTTTTTTTAACAGCAGTTGTATGCATGCGACCCGTGGCTAAAAATCATATATTTTATGAAATTTATAATTTTTTAACTATACATTTAATTAACTTTATTAAAATTTCTTAAAAAACTGATTTTAATCGCTAACAAATTAACCTAAATTAGAGTATCTCTAAGTGACTCCCTATTTTTAAAGAGTATATTCTACAATTCAAAAAGCTTTTATAAAATTAGAGAGTAAAAAATTTTAAGTACTTTAACATGCTATTTATATATAAAATTTAAGTTTACTACTCAAAAAAATATTTAGCCTCTATTTGGGCCACAATTTGTTTGTATTTCTAGCAAATAATTTCCCGTTGAAACAGTACCAACTTGACAACACGTCATCTCCTCACTATGCAAACAACGACAAAAGAAAAGGAGATTCCCTTCCTTACCCTTAACCCAAACAATGAGGACCGACACTTTCCCTTGACAAAAAATCTCGCTCATCTCCCCTCACATGACTTTGGAGGCTACAGTGAAACCTTCGTCCTGCAAAGCCCTGAACTGTTAGCCAACGAACAATCCAGTGTTAAACGTTGCTTCGCAGGGGAAAATATAAGCATTATGGTTTATTAGTTTGGAGCTGAACCTGATTACCGAAATTTATCGAATCAAAATGGTTTGGCTTTGCACTAAAGCTGATTGCACAAAATGCAGTGGGAATTCCAAACTTTGGAGATACTGGGAATGCCTGGGAATACATCTTTATTGCCTTAGTGAATTTCATTTGTCTTCTAGAGAGGGCAATATTTAAATGGGCTTGTAAATCTATTCTGAGTGATACATTGAACTGTCCAAAACAAAATTCAACTTTTCTTGTATTCTAATCATAATACAACTGTACACTTTGGACCACTATTAAGCTTAGAAGATGGATAATCGTTTGAGCATTGCCAATTTTGCAGTATATATGATGTCTTTCAAATAGTTCCTACTATTTCTTGTAATCACCCTTGTGGGTTCCCTTGATACTTGTGCTCTTGGGAATTAAGTTGAAAAGGTTTTATCTAGTGTAACTTATTTCTGTCATGGGTTAAATAAGTGATTCTTTGTTTTTGTGTTGTGTCAGTGACGATGTAACTTTTCCGCTTTCCACTCACGTGAATTTGAACAATTGTGAACTGTTATTGCAGGAGAACAAGGACTACAAGAATTTTACAGACAAAGACGTCAGTGAAATCTACATCCAATATCGTCAGCTTTTCGGTGATAGATACGACAGTGACAAGTACGTAGTGACCCCAACAAAGTTATGTCGTATGGCTTTGATTTGTTTGAGGACACTGCAGTGGAAGACCAAAAGGATGCAATCCCTGTTGATGGAGAAAATACTGGTTCGATTGATGAGGGAGACGAATAAAACTGTACTTCAAGCATGAACGTTTCCAATACCAGAAGCGGCGAAAAGAGGAAGTCGGTGATGAGTACGCAAAAAGGGAAGAAAAAAAATCTTTGCTCGGGAGTTGTCATTTCCCGATGATCGGGGAAACAGTGTTGTCGAGGAAGTGGCAGCAAAGAAAAATACCATTATGGCGCTGGGTAAGAATGCTGGAGTTGCCTGTGTAGAATAATTGCTTGCAACTGGAAGGCTCAAGCGATGTATACCCTTATACTTTTACACCTGCACGCTTCGACACAGAAGCGCTATCGAGATATGCTCAACGTCATTCGAGACGCAGACGAGAAATTTGAGTGGCAATTTAATGTACCCACAACTAACGTGACACTTTACACATAATCTGCGTGACAAATACGGCTTACGCAGTAGCCAGCAGTTAGATATCTTTGAACAAGTTGGAATGTTCTTGTACATATTAGCGTATGGAGAAGGGATACCGGCAGGTGAGAATGATTTTCAATCATTCGTTGCAAACAGTATGCTATTACTTCAAGGAGGTTCTCCGTTCCATCGTTGCGTTATCGGCAAGTCTCATACAAACAAGACCAAACTACAACGAGAGCAAAGACCCCCATAGGCCGGACCCGACTAAGCATCCCTTGTTTTAGGACTGCATTTGTGCTATTGATGAAATGCATGTGAAAGCTGTACTAGCGCGTCACGAGCGGGTGAATTTTATAGGACGAAAAGGAGTGCCGACGAAAAATGTGTTGGCTGAATGCGATTTTAATTTGTGTTTCACGTTCGTGCTTACGGCACCATCGAGAATACGCACGATGCTCGAATACTAGCTCGTGCTATATTCATTTCCCATTACTAGAGTCGGGTAAGTATTATTTGGCTGATTTCGGACTTTGCTCATCGACTTGGATATATGGCTCCTTACAAATGATTAGATATATTGTACCATTTTCAAGAGTTCCGCGATGTTCGAACAGGACGTCGTTTTCGAAATGCTCGTAAAAGGTTTAACTACAGACATTCATAGTGCAGAAACGTAATTGAACGTGCATTTGGTGTGTGGAAGCCAAGATGACAAACTTTAATCGTATGCCTAGCTATTCATTTCAAACCTAAGTTATTGTTGTTGTCGCAACGATGGGTATTCATAAATTTTTATGTCGTTCTGGAGTTGTGGACGAGGCGTTTATTAGCAGAAACAGATGATGATGTGTCCGAGGTGGAGCTACCTAATGCCGAAAACGAAATGCATGTCGAAATGAACGCACCTGAAATGCAATGAAGTGAGTGAGACAGACTTCGCGATTATATGACACAACAATATTGATGATGTAGACAGTGTTGTACGAATGTGGAAAAACAATTTGATGCATGTGTTGATCTTAATAATTTTCCCCTTTGTATGGTAAAATTCATGTTTATTTAAAGCCAATCAATGGATAATGTTGTCATACCAAGATGTGTACGCCTTTCAAAGTGGCCAAATTTTTTTGAAAAATTCTACTTGTACATCAACTTTTGTACATAATGGGGTACACCCCCCTCACATAGGGTGGGACCCGCTTAAATAAAAAAATCCCCTCACATGGGGGTGGGACCGACTGCATAAAATATTTTTTTATTTAAGCGGGTTCCACCCCCATGTGAGGGGGATGTACACTCCGATATAAACTGTGATGTGCAAGTAGCAATGTCGAATTTTTTTCCATGTCTTTCCGTACAAGTCAGCTGATGGACACAAATGGAAAAACTAGTTCTTTTTTTTAGTTGTGAAAGTGGAAAAGAGAGTAGAATGTCAAAAATGGAAAAGTGGAATAAATTCAATTTGAAATCAAAACATGATCACTGTAGCAAATAATGTTGACGTGATGTAAAAAATTCATTCTTTTGGGAAAATATGGCCACCTAATGGAACCTTATTATTTTTCTCAATATTTTATTTTTATTAGCTCGAGCCAAGCCAGAACTCGATCGAAAAATCAAGGTTCAACTCGAACTTTGCTGATCGAGCCACGGATCGCTCGAATCGACTCCTTTTTTATTCATGAAATTTGAAAGTTCTTTTTTTTAAGCACGCGTTTGGTGCTAATTTTTCTTAACAAATGTAGAAATTTTTGTAACGTTAGAACAATGTCACTGATAGGAGAGATACAATACCAGTGAGGTAGCAGTAGAAATGGACGATTTTGCCCATTCCATGAAGTTGGTATCTTCCAACACATGCACAAGTGGAAGGGCAAAAACGGAAGGATGAATAAATTGGACATTGAAATATAGCCTGGCCAAGTACCATTTCAGTTTGATGTGATATAATTAAGCCATTTTTGTGAGAAAAATGAGCACCAAACGCAGGCTAAGTCAATTTTTTTTAAAAGCTACTTGCATGTAGTTGCACGCAACAGATAGCTACGTGCATGGGCCAACGCCCAAAAATGAGGTTCGACTTGAGCTCTACTCGGACTTTTTTCGAACCAAACCACGGGGTGTCCGAACCACGAACCCAATTGACATCCTCAAGTTTTGATATTAGCCAATCAAGTTAGAGGGGAAACATTCCATGAAAGTCACCAATTTGCCAAAATAAATAAATAAATAAAGTTAGTGTGATTAATGAATTAGATGCCAATTTCGAATTTCTATCCAATAGCATAAAATTTAAAAAATATTGTAAAAATTAAAATTTCGTCAATTTAAGAGCATGTTTGAGCCTTTTTTTTTTTTTTTTGTCAAAAATAAAATTTGAAATAGTGATTTGATAAAAAATGTATGGATAAAAAATAAAGAAAATTTTGGATTTGCGTGTAATATTATTTATTGAAAAATGTGTGATTAAAAAAAGAGAGAGAAAAATATACTTTGAAAATAATAGAGATTAAATAATGTCTAAATATAACAATTTGCTTGAAAAGTAATTATTATTTAATCAATCTAACTTTTTATGCACACATTTCGTATTATACACATTATTTCCATATTTCGCATGGTCCACAACTTATAATAATACTATCACCTAATTTTAATTACTCACTTTTCAAATATGTACATTGATAATGCTTTTAACTTTTAAGTGATTATAAGTTGTTAATCCCGCAAAATGTATAAATAACTATAAATCCTACAAAATAATCGAATAAAAATAATGTTTAAACATACTAAGCTCCTATTTGGTAGTGATTAATATTTAGATTTTAATTTAAGTCAAAGTTAACAATTATTTCAATTATATATTTTATGAGACCCATAATTTTTTTTAAACATATGTTTCATTAACTTTTATTAAAATTGATTAAAAAACTGATTTTAGTTCTTACCAAATTGGATTAAATTAGAATATCCCCAAAAGACTTTATATTTTTAAAGAGCATATTTTACAATTTAAAGAACATTTATAAATTTAGAAAGTAAATTTTTTTAAATATTCCAACATGCTATTTATATTTAACATTTAAATTTACTACTCCAAAAATATTTATTATTTTTCTTTATATTTTATTTTTACTAGCTTCATTTCAAATTATTATATTATGTTTTTACATTGAAAATTGAAATATTTTGAATGCGTTTAATTATAAAGAGTGAGTTTGGATATTCAAATTTGGAGTGGAGATCCAAACTCACTTTCTAAATTAAGGTCGACTCTTTAAAATAAATAATATTTTAGGGTGCATTTAATTATCAATATTTTTTATTCAAATTCCAACTTTCGCATTGTTTGATTGATATTTTTATAATGAAAAATATTTTCCTACTTTTGATTACATAAGCATATTTTCCTCAAAATCAAGGAAAATAATTTTTTAGGGGGAGTATGATTTTATTTTTCAGGGAATTTACTTTTTCTTTCTCTCTCTTGTCCATCCCCTCTCTCTTATTTACCCACCAATAAAAAATGGACAAAAAATAATATTTTCTAGGCTAAAAATTATATCAATCAAATATATTTAATTAATAATTTTCATACAAATAAGTTATAGATAATTGAATTGTCTAAAATTAATTTTCTTTTCATACAAATTACATACTCATAATCAAATGCACCATTTTATTTGAAGAGTCTTATGATGATGCTCCTAATTTAAACTTTGCTAAACACACACAAAATCAGTGCAATAGTGCTTGTACCAGTATTGGACATTGCCAACTAAATCCCTATTTGGTGATATTTTTTTTTGAAAAAAAATATTGTTTTGAATATTGATTTTTTAAAATTAAGAGTAGGATAAAATTTTGAATTTATATGTAAAATATTTTATTGTATGAATGCATAATTAAAAATGAATATATTGAGTTTATAGTTTTGAAAGTACCAGAGGCAAACAGGGGCTAAAGTCTAAATAATGAGGGCCAAAATAGAAATGATTAATATATGAAACGATGTTGTCGCCCTTTCATTGTGTCGTGAGAGACACGTACAAGTTAGGGTTATTGATATCAAGAGACGCGATTCAAAGGCGCGTGAGTTATCAGACGAGTTGAGATCAATGGTAATGGCACCACTCGTAATTTCGACGTACCAAGGGTAGTAGGATCATTTCGTTAAATGCTGGTTTTCAAAAGGCCGGGCTCAGAGAAGGAAAATATTTCACAGGGAAAGATAAAATAGAGAGTGAAACAACTAAGGAGAGAGAGAGAGCGAGAGAGAGAGAGGGCTATGTTCGATGCTTCCTTCACTCGAATAATTTTATTGGCGGTTAGGGTTTTTCAATCGATCTGAATTTGAAACCCGAGCTGTGCTACACCATAATTTCCAATATTTGTTTCTTAAAATATGCTTTTTTCCCTCTCTTTCTAAACCCTAATTCTATTCCACTTCTCTGTGAATTGCCCCCGCAATTCAATCTGTGCTTTTTGTACCGTGAATTCCACGTTCTTCGTGAATAGGATAAGCTTCTCACATGGGCACTCCAGACAAGTCACCAAACGCTAACAATTCCATGCAGGTCAGTAAAAATTTGAAGAATTGGTAAAAGCTACTATATTTAGACCTAGAATTGAATCAATACCGGTTAATTTTTGGGAATTAAAATTCGGCTCTTCTTTTTGTTCCTGAAGCTTTATTTATACTGATTCTAGAATTTTTTGGCGGAGACAAATTCTTTCAGGATTGAATTTGTTTACTTGATGTTGTGAATTGTTTTTACATCTATTTTTCTTTGTAAGCGATTCCATTTGAGTTTCAGAAGTTTTCTTCACTTGTATTCGAGTGTTTGAAGTTTAAGCCTATTGAACCCCGAATCCAGCATGCAGTTGGTCAAAATATAGGTTAAATTAAGTTTCTTTGTTTTTCTCGCTACTGAAATTTATATTTGTATAATATTTATTCTGGTAAATTGTTCTGCAAGGCTCCTATCCTACTCTTGCTGTCATACTTGTAATGCTCCATCTTATAATTTATGGACAATCATTGTTGTTGAGATTGTATTCTTGATAACTACTTTGGGAAGTATTGATTACTTAATGAGATACTGTTTGACGGCAATTTTCATAATCTCCACCTAATATTATAGCTAATTGGGTTTGTATTATTATGTTTTTCTACCTTATTGGTTGCTCAATATATACCTAAGTGCCAATATTTTTGGCCACTTCAATCAGACAATATTTTCGTAACATGTCATATTGAAAGTAGAATTATGTTTTATTATGTTTAACTACTTTATCGGTTGAATTCAAAGTGTATCTGTACGCCGATATTTGCACACTCTTGGCCACTTAGGTCAGAATTTTTTTTTGTAATTGTATAATATCGAAAATAGAATTTTGTTTTATTATGTTTATACCTTATTGGTTGAATTCAATGTGTACCTGTGCGCCGATATTTGCATGCTGTTGGCCACTTTTGTGTGAAAATATTTCATAATTACATAATATTGAAAGTAGAATTTTGTTTTATTATGTTTATCTACCTTAATGGTTGAATTCAATGTGTATCTGTGTGTAGATATTTGCACAGTGTTGGCTACTTAAGTGAGAAAACATTTCGTAATTTTTAGTTACTCATTATGTTTATCTACCTTAGTGGTTGAATTCAATGTGTACCTATGTGCCTATATTTGCGCAGTGTTGGCCCCTTCAATTAGAAATATTTCGATTGCATAATATTGAAAGTAGAGTTATGATTATCTCAAGCCAAGGATTTTGTGTGAATGTACAATCATGTTCCACTAGTTCAATACAATCAAAAGTTGAAGGCAATTGTATTTGTTTTCACTCCTTAGATTTTTGAAAGAGGTCATGTTACTTGTGTAACATTGCATCTTCTAGTATTTCGTACATCCTAGAATTGTTGTTTTGGTTACGTTCATCTTATGAATTATGAGCATTTTATCATCTAAAAACTCAAGACTTGGAGCCATAAAACATAGTAGGTTTGATCACTATTACTTATACCTCACCTTTTGACCTCACAAGGATCTTTCGTAATAGGGAATTGGTGTAGCACCACCATTTCATTTGACCTGCTGTAATCCTATGCAGTACATCTCCTTCAGTTTCTTCTTTCTTGTTAATAAAAACCCGAATATTTAAAGCATTTACCTTTTAGGGATAACAAGATCTTCTATGGTATCTTCTTTATTATCCTTGTTCTTACAAATAATAAATGGCCTTTCATGTACTGTGGCTTGGTTCTCAACTAAAACCTTTGGATTCTAAAGTATTACTCATAAGTTGTAACTTATGATTAACCCTTTTTATTCTAATTAACCAAAATTATACTCTCGACTAATAACGTACATCATAGGACATTATCTTGAATATGTTATATTAGCCTGTCCATGAACAAGGCAAAAAGTTAAGGACATAATTTGGTGCAAGCCTATATTAATGGAGAAATCTCTACTATTACTGCCAGTGTCTACCACTACATCTCAACACTTGTAACTGTTCCATCATAAACATCCTTAATAATATTGATATAATCTAATTGAAACGCTCTCTCTAACACCTACTGTGGACTTCCCTAGGCCCTATCATGTGGAATATCTTCGTATAATAAAAAAATGAATTATATGTTAAACTCAAGCTCGAGGCACGAATGTACCTGTTAGGATATGACAAATTAAGATGCGCACCATTCCTTCAGGGCCTTTTGTTAGTATAGAAGTATTGTTAGATTGCTTTGATTGTTCAATTTTAAAATTGAAAATGAAATAGCAAATATATAGAAGATGAGCTTCTGAATCAACCACATTTGGTGGTAGCTCTATGCAGGACATGTTCATCTGTTTTTCATTGTTATCAAAATTGACTTATGTCCGGGAAAAGCCATCTTTTTCTCAACAATGTCTTTGTCATTTGATCCAATAGCGTTCCGTTAGATAGGAACAGATTTGAGATCTCACATTGTTTGATATTAATTTCAGCGTGTTAAGGTATACCGCCTGAATGAGGATGGGAAATGGGATGACCAAGGAACTGGCCATGTCACTGTTGATTATCTGGAGGTTTGACTTCTTTCTATATCCATCTCTCACTTAACTTGGTTATGTTGTGTAGTATATACTGACCTCTTTCCTAATTTGATAATTGAGACCATTTCATATTTATCATCTGCACTTGAAATGCTGTGAATTTTGGGACAGAGATCAGAAGATCTGGGGTTGTTCGTTATTGATGAGGAAGACAATGAAACATTATTATTGCACCGGATCAGCTCACAAGATATTTATCGTAAGCAAGAAGGTATGTTATGTCATACACTGTTTCTCCTTTCAAAATTTCTTTTGACTGTCTGTCACTTTATTCCCTTTTCCTTAGCTTTCTATTCATATGAACTTTGTATCTTCAGAAACAATTATTTCGTGGAGAGATCCAGAGTTTTCAACTGAATTGGCCCTTAGCTTCCAGGAGATGACTGGTTGCTCTTACATATGGCTAGTATCAGATATAGCTCATTTCGTTATGCATTTGAAATTTTCTTTCTTCTCCTGGGTTAGATCATAATATTTCTTCACCAATTTTGTTCTATGCAGGGACCATATATGTAGCGTGCAAAGGAATATACAATTTAGCTCTCTTAGTAGTAAGTGTTTGCGGTAGTCTATTCGTTTCAGAAGAAATTGTGGCAATACATCTTCATTCATTTCTTTGTTTTGTAAATCACATATTGTGGGTTAAGAATTATAAAATGTACGTAATGATAACTCGGTACATGGTTTAAAGTGCAATGGTAAAGATATGAAGTTCTTGTTAGTTTGCCTGTGCATCTTTAGGAGTGAAGCAACTATTAATTGTTTTTAATTCTTGTTTCATGCCTTCTTTTTTTAGTTTTCTTTTGATTAGTGGTAGATGGAACCTTTGATCAGCTCCAAAAATTTCTCTATTGACGATTGGTGGTCTTTGAAATCCTCTAACATGACTACTACCTATGATGCACCGACATGGACATCGTATCGAACACATCGACATGGAATTTTTTTTAAAAAATACTGACACTACATGTTGCTGACACGTTAATAAAATTCTTTAATATTTTTCATTAATAAGTGTAAATTTAGCTTTATTTTTATTATTAGTTTTTCTTGTTGAACTCTTTTGAACATGAGTTCCTATTAGTCATTTAGTCCTTGTTTGATTCCCATTATTTTTAAAATATATTTCTCTTTTCTTTTCAACTCGCATTCTTCAATAAAATTATATTACACGCAAATTCAAAACTTTTCTTATTTTTTAACTATACATTCTACATCAATCTACAATTTCAAAATGCATTTTTAAATAAAAATGGGGCTCAAACAGGCTCTTAATAATAACTATGAGTTGAAAAAAAATATATTTTTTATAAAGAAAGAAAATTGATCATAATAGTGTCCGAGAAGTGTGGGTATCCGATTGACACGTCACCTTAGTTCAAGTGTCCTTTGCAACAAAGACTACTACCCTTAAACTTTAATTGCATGGTTGAACAGACAAATCACTTATTGGTCACTTTTAATTTCTCAACTACACTTGCCTTTTATGTTGGTGTTATGCTGAATCATGATGTAAATAATTATATTTTCGGATTTTGCACACATGCACAGACATCATGTCATATGCGAATCTCACCTCTATTTTGTATTGAGATTTGCTGTTGCTTCCATAGAATCGGAATCGTATTGTAAGTTGGTGGGCCATATTTGGCAGTGGTCTTTGTATCTTGATTTTATTAGTAAGATGCTTGTCGTTGAGCTAAAAATTATTAATAGCAGAACTTTTGTCCCAATCTATTGGTTCTCTGGGTATTAGAGGAGCTCAAGATGGGTGAGGGCTAATTGCTATGTGCCAAATAACTTGTGAGGAGTAAGCCCAAATGCATGCACGTCCTTCCCAACGTGGACAAGTTTATGCTTTTTACCTACTTGGAATGGTTTTAGTTTGTGTATAATCTGGGGTAACTGTTATTTTTGACTTTCCATTATGTATATTCTCAGACGAGACGTACCATAATGTCAATAATGAGTTGAGGGAGTTGCCTCCAGTTGAGCTATCTACTCTCCCGTTGATACTTAAGGTACCCCTCTCTTTCTCTTGTTTCCTTACCTGGCATACACTACCATGGTCTCATGTCTTGATTTTAATGTTGTGTGCCCTAATCTATTTGGTTTTTTTGTTGTGCGAGACATGTACTTCGATCCATTATATGTGCACCGAATAATTTTATCTGATTGATTTCACAGTAATTTCTGCTAGTTTTATTTTTCTCTTTTCTTGCTCCTTTTTCCAATCTTCACCAAAATAATTTGATAACCTCCTAGATATCTTTTTCTTTCAGTATTATGTTTGGTTGGTTGACTATTTTTCAGTGTATTAGTTTTGTTTGTAGCCGTGGAACTTCATTGCATCTTATTATATTCTTAGTAATTTTCTGTATTCTTCTCATTGATGAAGCTCTCTTGAGCTAAATTTTTTATATGCTTCATTCTTTAACTATGCCCCTGTTTGAATCTAATTTTTGGAAGAATAGAAATTTTGGAATAGTGATTGATGGAAGAATGTGTGGTGGAAAAGTGATGAAATTTTTTTGATTTGTGTGTAATATTGTTTTATTTGAAAAATGTGTGGTTGAAATGAAGAATTAGAATGAGAAATAGAAATTAATGGGTGTCAAACGGGGGCTATATAAAGATTATTCTCCTATTTATCTTTTGCAGATTGTAGGTGAGAGTGGCATCACTGATCAATTGCGTGTTAATGAACTTATACTACATTACGTAAGCATTCTCAATCTTTTTTGATGCGAAGATTCATGACTTTTTACATTTGCAGATAGTGGTTTATTGAGGGATATGCCTCACTTTTGTGTATCATAATTGTAATCGATACATATGAGTGTATTTTATTGAACCTATACTATCTCCATTTAATTGTTAGTAGACAATACTGGGGGCAACTATACAAGTTACCATAATATGAAGTAAACACTTTAGGGCCTGCTTGGGAGTTTAAGTACCAGTTTGGAGCGTTCATGAGCGAATCAATTTTGGGTGGTTTTAATGGCGATTTTTAAAACAGTCTAACCTATGCCTCTGTTTGGTGCGGATTAAAATCATATTTTTAGTAGATTTTGATAGAATTTGATGAAATATGTGGTTGAAAAGTTAATGAACCTATAAAATATGTGGTTGAAATGAATTGTTGACTTTAATTTAAATTAAAATCTAAATTTTAATCGGTACCAAACAAGGGCCACGTCTGGGAGTTTATTATGTATTTGTTCTAAAAGTTTTTAAAATAATAAAATCACATATATAATCCATGTTTTGCTTATAAGTCATTTTCTATGTATAAGTAAATATTTTCACACGTTATTTTTATAAGTAAATTTTATATATTTAATTTTTAGTTATTAATTTTTACTATAAGTAAAATTAACAATTATACCCGTTTTTAGCCAAAAATGTATTTTGGAATAGTGATTTGATGGAAAATGTATGGTTAAAACATAAGGAAAAATTTTGGATTTGCGTGTAATAATATTTTATTGAAAAATGTGTGGGTGAAAATAAGAGAGAAAAATATGTGTTGGAAATAATGAGAAACAAACAAGGGCTATACGTTAATTTTGTACTTCTAAATAATTTTTAAACAAGTTAATTTTTACTTATAAGCAACTTTTTATAAGTGATTTTTTGTCTTATTAGTAGTATTTTTATTTCATAAACATATTTTTACACAAAAGTGATTTTTACACAAACAAGGGCTATAAGTGATTTTTTGTCTTATTAGTAGTATTTTTTATTTTATAACACATTTTTACACAAAAGTGATTTTTATCTTATAAGTAATTTTTTTTACATATAAGTGATTTTTTAATCATAGTGCTTGTTTGAGCCCCATTTTACGAAAAAATCATTTTTTCAAAACTCATTTTCAACCACACATTTTACAATAAAATAATATTACACGTAAATTGAAATTTTTTTCTTTATTTTTAACTACACATTCTTTAAAAATCACTATTCAGAAATGCATTTTTCTCTCAAAATAGGGCTCAAATAAGGGCATAATGTAATTTTTTTGCTTTTAAATAATTTTTAAGTTAATATCTTTTTATTTACAAGTTAGTTTTGAATAAAATATATTGGTTGGAAATAAATATTTTTTAAAAGAAAAGTTGAGAGAAACAGTTAAAATTACACCACCAGTTTTTGGAAACCACCCAAAACCGGTATCCAAAAAAACTAACAAGCACGGGTTTTTCCAACTCAACATAAATGGTGACATCCAAAACTGGTCAAAATAGGTGAAAAAGGAAAAATCTGAGGCAGGCCTGGGTATGTTTGTGTATCTCGCCTTGGAAGATAGAAAATCATCTCGTAATGTAGAGTTTCTGACATCAAGAAAATCGTTTAGGTTGGAATTGGGAAATAAATTGTATCCGGCAGCTGAGGAACTAATCTAGTGGCTTAAAATGAATCCATGGGGCTTTGATATCTAGTGTTCTCAAGTATTTAGTTCTTGTTTCCCTTGTATTCTTTTCCCTTTCAAGGATGTCGTATTATTTCCAATGTCTTTCCAATATGATCATCTATTAAGTGAAGCTTATTGTGATTCAGCAAGATTTCTTCCGAAAGCTGGTGGACTTGTTTAGAATTTGTGAAGATTTGGAAAATATTGATGGTCTTCACATGATTTTCAAATTAGTTAAAGGAATCAGTAAGTCGGCTTGGCATTTTGCAAGAGTATGTTATTACATGTTCAAGTGATTCCATCTAAGATTATCTTTGCGTGTTTTGTGTGCAGTTTTACTAAATAGTCCCCAGATTTTTGAGAAAATATTCGGGGATGAATTGATCATGGATATAATCGGATGTCTTGAATGTAAGTACTTTTGCTTTTCTTTCTTACATTATGTTCCCTTGCAAATTATGCTTTAACTCCCTCCTTTTTTCCCTTCCCCACCTTGTCCAATACTCTTGATTTCGGGTTAAAATAGTTCAATGGCGAGGTTATCTTTATATCCTAATTGTTTGGTGCCAGCAGTGAATCAAGTTAACAATAATAAAAAATTATATTCCTCAGATTTTCCAAAATTTCTCTTTTTATGTAAAAATCAGCTTTATTCTCCTAATTATGAGGCGGGGTACTTGTTTTTTCTATCACTTGCAATATCTTTTCTATCTTTGTGTCACTAACAGGTCACTAGATCTTGGAATATTTGAGCGACTTGGAAAACTTCTTTGGTTGTCTTTGAATAGATTTATGTGCAGTGTGATCCCTTTATCTCTCCACTTCTCTCCTTTTAAATTGGCACCAGCATTAAGGTTTTAATCTCGTTCCCCTTACTCATGGAGCAGCCAAATATAAACGTTTCTTCATCTTGAAATCTTTGTTATTTTCTTCAACAACTTTCAATGGTTGCTACGAGCTTTAACTGATTATGGTACTTAGCTTGTTTGCAGCTGAACTAGGAGATTCCGGGTACTTCAATTTCTACCTATTTGATGTTGGGCCATCATCTTCCCTTGATGACGCCAAGTGTCAATTGATTTCTTTTGTTATGTTTTCAGTTTTATTTTTTCGAATTCAGACACAAGTCTTTTATTTTGCTCGGGGATGTATATAAGAACACAAGTCCCTAATTTTTGTGCCCTAGTTTTTGGAAAATTGCATGTTGATGTGTTGGAGTCATGATATTGACGTTGCATTTCAGTATCTGTACTGCTTAGGAGAGACCTTGTGGTGTGATATGAGCGTGGAGATCAGTTCGCAATTGTATTTATCATTTCTGAAGTGCAATTGATTTGTTTAATCATAATTCTCGTAAATGCCTATCATCTTTTTTTCTATTAATGGACAGGAAGACTTCTGGTTTCATTCCCATAAGTTTTGATTGTATTGGTAATCATAAATCTGGTAAATGCCTCTTGTCCTAGGGAGCTTTTTCGTTTGATGGGCATTAAGGCTTCTGGTCTCGTTCCCATAATTGTTGATTGTATTGATCTTCACATGTGGATCATTGTTCTATCTTAATTGAATACCTATTTGGATTAATAGAGTATTATTACTTGATTTGTTCATTGTATCGGATATGTCAGCTGGGTTCCTCTCTTTGAATGTAACGATGAATTTCTTTATATTTTACTTGCAGTTGATCCCGAGGTACCTCATGTTCATCATCGCAGTTTTTTAAAAGAGCATGTGGTGTTCAAGGAGGTACATTCTTCTGAACATCCCCTCCCCTCTATTGGAAAAAGAAAAAGAAAGAGAGAGAGAACGCTTGCTTGTGGAAATGTTGTTATTGAAGGACGGGCCGAATGAGTTGCCTTATATGGATGTCATATTTTTATTCATTCATAATTCTCTCTGGCATATTTCAGGCCATACCTATTAAAGACCCTTTAGTCCGTTCCAAGATACATCAAACTTACAGAATCGGCTATCTGAAGGTGATGCTTTCGATGCTTTGAAGTGGATCTTGTTGTACATAACTTGTACTATAAATGAAACTTATTCTTTGTATTGCCTCTGGCAGGATGTCATATTGCCTAGAGCATTGGATGAGGCCACTGTTGCAAGTCTTAATTCTATAATCTATTCAAATAATGCAACCGTATGACACTGTCCGAGTTGGTTCAACTCTTAAATGTCTATATTTTATCTCCATCCTGATTCTGTTGTTTTCTATAGGTTGTTTCGTTGTTGAAAGATGACAGCACCTTCATTCAGGAATTGTTTGCACGGTTGAAGTGTCCTACCACTTCTGCAGAATCAAAAAAAACTTTGGTAAACATTGATCCTTGAATACCTCTTATGCATTTCTTCCAAGTTCATATGTTTGGTAGCGGAGGTGTCAGATATGAATGATCAAATCTTGGGGATTCAAATTATGAGCCACATATCATCTCTGCCCAATTTTCACCACTGTAATCAGATCTTGAATTTGTTAGTTATGTAATTTCTAGGATAAGTTACATGATATTGACCATCAAACAATGACATTGGTTGGCTCAGCAACAAAGTACTGCAACTATAATTTATTTTGACATATATCATTAATTATTCCAACAACCAAACTGTCAGGCTGCCAGTGTTTCATTTGTGCCCTAAAATTACAGCCAATCAGCTTCGTTTAATAGTTATTAAGTTAATAATCATTAATAAACAATCAACTTCTTAAGAACTAACTTTGTTCCACCCAATATTAATGATTTTAATGTTTAGTAACTACTACTTTCAATCTTTTTGCGTATAATATTGGTTTTATTTTTCTCAACACCAAATTAGTTCTAACCTAAATTAATGTGTCTAATGTTCAATATTTAGTAGTTTTAAATTGTTCCTATGCAATGCTAAGTGTGAGATAAAATATGGTATTACTTTACATGCTAATAAATTTAAGATTTTTAATTATTAAAACATTTGGATAAAAAGGTTATTTTTCTTGAATTGGAACTAGTTATAAATAGTGCAACCTTCTAAGTCACAAAATAACCATTCTAATTCAAAAAAATTTAGTTAAGCTAAAAATAGTATTGTTTTATTGAAAATAGGAAGTATAAAAATAAAGACAATATAAATTCATAATTTTATAGAATTTTAATCCATGTATCTGATACCTGTTCGCTGTTCTGTGGCATTGCTACATAAGAATTTTTAGGGGGTGGGTGTTCGCTGTCTTATTGAATTTATTATCTTGTGAATGTAATAGATACACTTCTTGCATGAGTTTTGTACCTTAAGCAAGAGCTTGCAGATGGTTCAACAGCTCCGGCTATTTAGGTATGTTAAAGTCATAACTTCCATTTTGCTCTCTTAAATTTAATATCAATTACAGCATTGTTTCATCTTTTCCGAACTTAGAAATTGATTTTTAACTTGTTCTACAAATTCAAATTTTTTTGCCTGAGAAGAAATGTAAAAATAGTCTTGTATGCGTGAATTGATGTTATCTATGTGCTTTACTTTATTACTGGAAGTATTTTTATGCTTGTAGGGATCTTGTCAATGAAGGCATATTTGACATCATAGCTGACGTTTTGCAGAGTGATGACAAAAAGCTTGTGTTGACTGGGTAATAAAATAATTCGAAGTTTTTAGTATAAACATTTAAAGGATTTTATCTCTACTCTTAGTTTTTCTGGCCAGAGTATTTGAAATGTTCACATTAATTTGTTGTAATGGATGCAGGACAGACATTCTCATTCTTTTTCTGAATCAGGATCCCAGTATTTTGCGTTCTTATGTAACTAGGCAAGGTGTTCTTTTTGGACTTCTGGTGAGCAATATAGGGTTCTTTATTTCCTGGAGTTTACAACAGCTTTTTGTTGCATGTAATGGCTGTATAAATTGCCTTCTTAGTATCAGTGGAATTAGTTGCTATCTTGAGGCAGTCATGAGATTCGTTAGGGAAACTCAATTTTGAGTTAATGTTTAGATCTAAGAAATGTGGACAGTACCATGATCATGGTTACGGGCATGAACACGACATGACCTGGATATGCAACATCTTCCAAAAAGTAGGACTTAAAACTAAGACATTGCATGAAAAATTTCTTTAATAATCCTATTTTTTCATGTAATTCATAATATTGAAAACCTTGAGAGATTAACTCGGTTGAACTGAATTCTAAGAATAAGAAAACCAAAACATTAAATTGGTGATCTTTAAACTTTATTATTTATTATGTGAAAACATAACAGTTGATGGATTTCAATAATGCACATTATAGGTGGCTTGAATATGGAGGTCATTAAATGTGCTTTAGTTGTAGCGTAGACAATCCGTCTCTTTTCTGATGCTTTTTCTTACCTATTTATATATGTATCCAATTTTGATTGTCCTCTGAACAGTTGGTCATATTATAGTTAACCAATTTCTCTTTACAATTACATTTGGATCCCAAAAGTAATCCTTGTCTGTACTAGTGTGTACTTGATAAAATTTGTTAGCACATCCCTAAGTCCCCTGCATATTCTGGAGAAGTTAGAAGATTGGAAGCAATATTTTGCTACTTTCCCAATGCACCTGACATGTAGCCAATGTAGGACATTTTGGCAGGATGAAGTGCCTGTGTTTCCTATGTTTAGATTATATTCATATAGATGACATGATGGGAAAAACCATGGCCTTGAAAATTAAATTCCAAGCTTTTCATGTTAATCTCTGCAACCTTTCTATCTTTTTTTGTGGGGGCAGGAAGAATGGGATGCGGTTGGTTATGTCTGTGAGGGGAAATCACAATAGCACTAATATGTTTCCATTGCAGTATCTTTTGTGGGAATATAACATCATCTCTCTTCTTTGAAAGGATTAAAATAGCAGCCTGCTTAATATTTTGGGGCTGTGTGTGTGTGTGTGTGTGGTCTAGGGTGGAATGCTGTACGTACTGCTATAAACACATCTCTATGCTGAAAATATTAGTTGAGTGAATCCTTAATTTGCAGGTGAAAAATATGCTAACAGATTTTGGAGATGATATGCACTGCCAATTTCTTGAAATCCTTCGCAGTCTTTTGGATTCATATACATCAACGTCACAGGTGCTTTACGTACTTTTTTGTTTAATTTATAATCTTTTCTTCACAGCCTTTGCCTTTCATTATTATTCTCATGATGAGAGTCGTGTTTTGTTTCGTTTCATGTTCTACTGATATCCCGAGAAAGGGTGGCAGCTAACTAGCAAGCTTGTTCGGTCATGACTCAAATTAAACAAAAATTAAGATCAAAAGGCTATTAAGCACCACGGTGCATCCTTGCCTTTGTATTTCATTGCATATTCCCATGGGTATTAAACCTTGGTTTTAAGTTCATAGGTTCTTTTTCCAGTTTTCTTTGCTATAATTTTCAATGTTGCTGCAAAAAATGCTGGCCATTTTAGGGTTACTATCTCTACAGAAGCATATGGACTTAAGATCATCTATGTGGCTTTACATGTTCGTGATATTTGGAATGAAGTAGATTTTTCTTTGCATGTGAGGACGTTATTGGCAATATTTTTGTTATCATAGTTACAAATTTATGCTGTCCTTGTCATTCATGTGATAATTTTACTTTTGTTACAGAGAGATGCTATTGTTGAAATTTTCTATGAGAAGCACTTGGGTCAGTTAATAGATGCTATAACATCATCATGCCCACCAAATGATACTGCTCAAACAGGCAGTAAGTTTGTGAGCTCAGATGGAGGAAATGGGAATCAAAGTGGAGTGAAGCCTGAAATACTATTGAACATTTGTGATCTTCTATGCTTCTGTGTTTTGCACCATCCTTATAGAATAAAGTAATTTTCATAGCACCCTTCGTTCAACTTTTTTAGCTGTGATATGCTGCATCAGAGTTCATTTTGAATTTAAGCTCCATGTTGTTCTGCAGATGTGATTTTTTACTTGATAACGTGATCGATAAAGTTTTATATCTGACAAGAAGACGGGAAAAGTATCTTGTAGTTGCTGCTGTTAGATTCGTGAGGACTCTTATTTCTCGCAGTGTAAGTTCATTGTGTTATCTTTTGAAAGACTCTAGAGAGATTAATGTCGTTGAGGTAAACTGAAGTCTACATTTAAACTGTTCTCTTCTGGATAAATTAAAATGAAACACTGTTTTCTTTCCTCTTCCTTTTAAAAAATAAAAAATAAAATCATTTGATGAAGTTTTTATCTTATTATATTATTTGTGCACACTTGATCATAAATTGGGAAATCTTCCCTCTTTTACTCCATTATTTGCTGCATTTGAGATTGTAATTTATAGTCATCAAGGATAATGCTTTCCCAATTGATTATTAAGTATCTCCAATTTACATTATCTTATTTTTCTGTGTATCTGATACCCGAAGGAAGAATAGTGTGCATTTAAGAAAAGTGGTGCATTGGTCATGTGAAGTATTTTGACCTGCTATTTTATATGTGAATCAATTTTGGTATTCATGTGGTCATGCTCATTGTCTCCTTTCTCCTTGAAATTGTGTGCTTTCATGAATAACTCTTGTGAAACATTTTGTTTTCAATTTAGCTGTCCTACGGTAAGCTTGGTTCTCAATTTCTTTTTTGTTTGTTGGCGATGTATTGCAGGATGAGCATCTTATGGATCACATTGTGAAGAACAACCTTTTCAAACCCATTGTAGATGCATTTGTTGCTAATGGTGATAGATACAATCTTCTGAACTCTGCCGTACTTGAACTATTTGAATATATCCGAAAGGTGGTTATCCCCTTCAGATGTCCCTTAGATTGCATGACAGATGCATTTAGCTGTATTTTACCATTTTGTTTTGTGAAACACGCGTTTTACAGGAGAACTTGAAGATATTACTTAGATATATAGTTGATTCATTCTGGGATCAGTTGGTCAAACTTGAGAACTTGTCTTCCATTCAAGCTCTAAAAGTTAAATACGAGCAGGTATTTATTTTATCTTTTATGGGGTTTTATGGCATTTGGACTTCTCTGTGTTTAGATCACGATGAATGAATTGCAGTCCCTAGAGAGTGCCGAAACGAGAAGCACTGCTAGTTTGTTAGACCAGAGGAAACGGATAGATGAGCGAGCTTTGGAGAGAGAGGAAGAAGATTATTTTAATGAGGACAGGTTTGTCTTTGCTTGTAGTTGTGGAATGTATAATGGTGGATCTCAAATTACGAATAACACGTAATGACCAATTCTGCATTTTTAATTAGTGATGAAGAAAATTCTGCATCAGCTGCCAGCTCTAACAGAGTGCAATCTCAGCCTGTCTTGGCTAATGGATCTGCTCTAAACTACCCTTCACTGCGGTATTAATGTCATCAATTGTAAATTTATTTTTCATCACCTTAGGTACTTATCAATTTTATCTATGTGTGAAGGTGTAGTGGACTTGTTGACTATGAAGATGATGAGGATGATGAGGATTACAAGCCTCCACCTAAAAAACTGTCTGATATATCTGATGAAGATGAGGGGCTGGCTGAGTTCCGGTTAAAACGCAAATTAGTTTCAAAGGAGGAGCCTGAGCCAAAAAGGTTGCTGCAGTCACCAAAAGGCACAAAACCAAGAGAAGGTGTATTTGCTGCCTTATGCTCTACCCTAAGTCAGGCAGTACTACCAAGTAAGAAAACAACTGGTGCTGGAACTGACTGTCCTCAGTTGGATGCAAACAAGAACACTATTGAACCAGATTGTGACGTGAAGGGTTCTACGTGGTCATCTGATGATAATGGAAATGCAGATGCGAAATCCCATGCAAAGGATGGAGACGCTTCTCCTAGAAGCTTTTCTGATAGTTTGCATGATTACCCAGAGAATAGGCAGCGGAGTGATGACTGTTCAATGCTACCACCCAAGTCCTCACCGGAAATGGCTGTGAATGGATCCTGAGAGTTATTTCTGGAAAGCTATCCGTGTAATTCACTAGCTAGCACTTGTGCTGTGGAAGAATTGGCCATGACTATCACAACTTTCAATAGAGAGCTTGACGAAAATGAGCTGGCAAGGATTCAGAGGGGGATTTCAAATGAATACCCCTTGATACTGGGAGGATACTGTACAGCGCTGTAGCAATGCAGAGAATTACCTGTAGGTTTCCCTAATTTAGTTTTCCTGCCATTTTAGGCGGAGTAATTGTCGATTGTAAAACATTCATTAACTATAGCTTTTGCTTCTCCTATTCTCCCTTGCTCGATCTCTTGTGCTGATTGTATCCTTTTATATGGTTAACGCAAACTCTCTGATATTCTGATAGGGTTACATCTTGTTCTGTATAGATACTGTTTGTTTATTAGACAATTTTGTGTGACCAAGAGAGGCTGAGGAACATGTAGGCCGAATTTATCGTGTTCAAAATGTTTTTGTATTCGAGGTCTGAGGAATTGTATAATATAGTATTTGAAGGGAGTGATTGTCCTGGCATCAATCACCAGATGCATTTCCGGTTAATTTTTGTCTTATTCACGTTATTGAAGTGTAAAATCTTATAACGCTGACTGGTGTACACCTAATGGTTAAAGCTGACTCGGTGGTCAATAGAAATTATTTTGAGATTTGCTACATGTACATCGGGTGAATAAGCTCCCCTCTTGTGAGGGGGGACAATTATTTTAATCACCGTGGGCCCCCCTTCTTGTGAAGGGAGTGTGTACATTTAGCATTTCTCAATCATTTTCATTGTTCTTGTGGCTTTAAGAGTTATATTTGTGTGGATCTTTCTTGAGTTGTTGAATGGGATTTTTACTACAAAATGATGAATATTCTCTTGGTTAGGTGCTTTAGAGGCATGCATTTCGCTTCCTCTCTTGGCTGCAGTGGGCATTAGATGACAATTTATTTTTATTGGATGGGATTAAAGTTTACAACTTTTTTTAATGGAATCCTATGTTAATAGAACAAAATATCTACACCTTTTTGTTTGATTCTCATTATTTTCAAAATATATTTTTGAATAAAACCATTTTATCAGAAAAAAATTGATACTTTGGTTGACATTTTCTCACATTTGTATAGAGATCCATGCAGGGTCCATATGAATTGAAAATGAAAAATATTAAGGGTTTTGCTAGAGTGCCATCCCCTTTGACATAGGGGATGACACTCTAGCCAAGTGGC
>CAIGRB010151377.1:0-17200 GCA_903798255.1 Fraxinus quadrangulata
AGTTCCTAGAATTTGGGGCGTTACACGAAACGTTTCCGTTCAGGTTCCGGCAGGATTAATGGACTATGATTGTAATATAAGAACCAATCGATATGTAAATAAATCAATAGTTTTAAAGAGTAAAATATATTGTAGAGAATGAATTCGGGTTTGCTCCAAGCGTTTTAGTTGTATTTTTGTATTCAAAGTTGCATTAGTCTTCAATTGTTACATAGTGGGGGTATTTATAGTGTTACAAATGGAATGGTGACCCTTGGATCAAATTATACGTGGTTTCATCTCTTCGGCCAAAGCATCAAGTCCTACCCATCAAGTCGACTTCCCTAGAACTTCAGAGCATTTAATGTTCTTACACCATATTGACAAGACAAGACACAAATGTACTTTTTACAATAGTCACATCAGTCATTCCAAAATGATCTCTATAATAAATTTAGGATCTTTGCACGTGGACCGTCACTAGCTAGGGTGGAGCCTTGGATCTGTTGAGCGTCAAAGGTATGTTCACCTCGGATTGAGTAGCGGATCTCGAAATTTATCCCAAGGCCTGCTAGACCACATGGGAACCTAATGGCAAGTCGTAACAATAGTCCCCCAAATCTATGTATAATTATTTATGCTATACGTGGACTTTTATTAATTGTCGAAACAAGCTTCTTGTTCTTAGATATCACAAAAAAAATTGAAAATTTTGATTCATCATGTTAGTCTCCCAAGTCCAGGCAAAAATATTCGTATTATGCGTGGAGTTGATAGTCGCTGTGAAACTGACTTACTTGCATTATTTTGGAGCTGAGGCAGAGAATTGTTGATCTGTCAAGGTTGGGACTGAGGCAGAGAGAACTGCTAAACTGCCGAGCTGAATTTGTTTTGGAGCTGAGGCAGAGAGAATAGCTGAACTCTCGATGCTCATAACTATGAAGATAGCTGAACTTGTTTTGGAGCTGAGGCAGAGTGAATAGCTGAACTGCCAAACTCATAACTATGAAGATCGCTTAACTGGTTTGGAGTTGAGGCGAAGCGAATAGCTAAACTGTCGAAGCTCATAACTTTGAAGATAGCCGAACTTGTTTTTGAGCTGAGGCAGAGTGAATAGCAGAATTGACAAGCTCATAACTATGAAGATAGCTGAACTCGTTTTGGAATTGAGGCAGAGCGAATAGCTGATCTGTCGAGAGAAGATAGCTGAACTTGTTTTGGAGCTGATGCAGAGTGAATAGCTGAATTGTTGAGCTCATAACTATGAAGATCGCTGAACTTGTTTGGAGCTGAGGCAGAGTGAATAGCTAAACTGTCGAAGCTCATAACTTTGAAGATAGCTGAACTTGTTTTTTAGCTGAGGCCACAGCGAACAGCTGTACTACCGAGCTCATAACTATGAAGATAGCTGAACTCATTTTGAGCTGAGGCAGAGTGAATAGCTGATCTGCTGAGGCTCATAACTATGAAGATAGCTGAACTTATTTTGGAGCTGAGGCAGAGCAAATAGCTGAACTGTCGAGTTGATAACTTCAAAGATAGCTGAACTTGCTTTGGAGTTGAGGTAGAGAGAAAAGCTGAACTGCCGATGTTAATAACTAAGAAGATAGCTAAACTTGTTTTGGAGTTGAGGTAGAGCGAATAGCTGAACTGTCGAGCTGATAACTTTGAAGATAGCTAAACTTGTTTTGAAGTTAAGGCAGAGAGAATAGCCGAACTGTCGAGGATCATAACTTTGAAGATGGCTGAACTTGTTTTGGAGTTGCAGCAGAGATGAATAGCTGATCTACCGAGGCTCATAACTTTAAAGAAATTTGAACTTGTTTTGGAGCTGAGGCATAGAGTTGTTGAACTGTCGAGACTCATTTTCATGCCTCAGTACATAACCTTTCCCATGACGTTCAGCCTCATCATGGGAAGCTTGTGATGTTCGCTTCATAGAGCCAAAGAGGTAATCCCTTTTGGGATCTGATCCTCATCTCCGAGGTGTCCACGCTTCTCCAAATGGTGGATTGTTCATCCATGTAAAGGTTTCTCCCTTGACGTTCATCATCGTCAAAAGGAGGCATGTGTTGTACGCCTCGGAGTTCAGACGAGGTGGTCACTTTCTGGACCCGATCCTCTTCTCCAATGCACACACGCTTCCCTACATGGTGGATGGTTTATCCATGCAAATGCTTCTCCCTTGACATTCAGCCTCTTCAAAGGGAGGCGTGTGTTATACGCCTCGGAGTTCAGATGAGGTGGTCCTTTTATGGACCCGATCCTCTCCTCCAAGGTGCCAATACTTCCTTACATGGTGGATGGTTCATCCATGCAAAGGCTTCTCCATTGACGTTCAGCCTCGTCAAAGGGAGGCATGTGTTGTACGCCTCGGAGTTCAGACGAGGTGGTCNTACGCCTCGGAGTTCAGACGAGGTGGTCCCTTTCTGGACCTGATCCTCTCCTCCAAGGGCGTCCACGCTTCCTTACATGGTGGATGGTTCATCTATGCAAAGGCTTCTCCCTTGACGTCCAGCCTCATCAAAGGGAAGCATGTGTAGTGCGCCTCGGAGTTCAGACGCGGTGGTCCCTTTCTAGACATGATCCTCATCTCCGAAGCGTCCACGCTTCCCTTTATAGGGACAGATCATCTATGAAAAGGCTTCATCTTTGATCTTTGTCAATATGAGATACTTTATAATTTTTGAACTTGTGCAAATTTGATTTTCCAGATTGCAAACTTTGTTTCCTGAATGAGAACTCCAAGATAATGCCACATCTCCCTTTATTCAAGGAATGTTGACTGTCTCTTCCTTTATTCAAAGAACGAGGACATCAAAATATCGTGCATATTCCTTTATTCAAGGAATGAGGTCTCCAACTAAGGATATGTATCTAACGTGGCGGGGAATAAACATCTCGCAAATAGTTAGGCTCTACAATAGTGCTATCGGAGTCTTATAAGCTGGCCTCAGAATGACGAGGTCTTACAGTTAGGCTCAATGATAGTGAGAGGCGAGGAATAATCATCTTACGAACTCAGGAGTAAGCATCGGTAAGATGGGAAATAGACATTCGCGAATAGCTCTCGAACTATCGGAGTCTTATAAGCGAGCCTCGGATAGAAAAGGTCTAACAGCTAGGCTCAATGATAGTGAGAGGCGAGGAATAACCATCTCGCGAGGCCAAGAGTAAACATCTGGCGAGGTGGGAAATAGACATCCTGCGAATAGCTCTCGAACTATCAGGGTCTTATAAGTGGGCCTCGGATAGCGAGGTCTTTCAGCTAGGCTCAATGATAGTGAGAGGTGAGGAATAACCATTTCGCGAGGCCATGAGTAAACATTTGGCGAGGCTGGGAATAGACATCTGGTGAATAGCTCTCGAACTATCAGGATCTTATAAGCGAGCCTCGGATAAACGAGATTTTACAGCTAGGCTTAACGATAGTGAGAGGTGAGAAATAACCATCTCGCGAGGTCAGGGATAAGCATCTGGCGATTTGCCTCTTCATTTTGCAAAGAACGAAAACTTATTAAATATGCTACCTCTTCTTTTATTCAAGGAATGAGGCCATCATGCTGAATTACTGAAGCATGGGCAAGGATGAGGCCCTCATGCTGAAGTGCTGAAGTATAGGCAAGGACGATGCCTTTATGCTGAATTGCTTTATGCTGAATTACTGAAGCTTTCAAAGGTTCATCCGCTTCTTCAGCGACCTCCCCTTTTTAGGGATCATCCGCTTCTTCAGCGACCTCCCATTTTCAGTGGGCCATCTTATTAAAGCCACTTCATCAGTGACCTCTCATTTTCAGGGGGCCATCCACTTCTTCAACGGCTTTCTCTTTTCAAGTGAGGGACCTGCTTGGTTCTCAGCCTCTCTACCTCTCATTTGATACGTATCTCTGGATGGGGCAACACCGGGGGCATATTCTTGCCTTCATCCGGTTGCCATGTCGCATGAGGTGGGGGTCGAGGCCTATTCCTAGGCGTCAGAATTTCATGTTGTCGACGCCTAGGCTGCATAAGGAGGGATTGGATGGGCATCGCTTTGCATTTGCCTCAATAGCTCTTGCAACGGCAAATTTTGGTTGGTAATGCTCCTCATATTGGCTGCCATGGTGGACATTTACCTAGTGAGTTGGGCTGCTATCCTCATCCCACCTCGCCTATGATGGTGGTGAGGTCGACGTCGACCCCCATGGGCGACCGTGGCTGGAACTTTATCATCGCTTTTCCTCACACGCCTGGGAGGGACGTCACTTTTGAGCTCATCTCTTTTCCAGCCTAGAACTCAAATATTTTCCAACTCTGAGAGCTTCCTCTCGTTCTTTTTTTAAAGAACGAATCATTTTTCAAGGGGGATACCCGAATTATTTTTTCAGAATGCTTTTTCTACGGGGCTGCTCGTGGTTATAATGTGAATTTTTCACAGACGGCGCCAATCTGTTGACATCAGAAAATACTGACAACAGATGTTGGACCCACTCGTGCACGCGCAAACTAGATAATCTGTTGACCTCAAAAAATGCTCACAACAGATATCGGATCTACTCGTGCATGCTCAAGCTAGATCCAACATGTAAATGTCGAACAACGATCAAGATCGCTCCAAAATTGGACGTGGAAGGAGCTGACGACACGAGACGTTTCCGTTCGGGTTCCGGCGGGATAACGGGATACGCTTGTAAGATAATAACCAATCGATATGCAAATAGATCAATAGTTGTAAAAAGTAAAATATATTGTAGAAAATGAACTCGGGTTTGCTCCAAGCGTTTTAGTTGTATTTTGGTATTCAAAGTTGCATTAGTCTTCAAGTATTACATGGTTGGGGTATTTATAGTGTTACAAATGGAATGGTGACTCTTGGATCAAATTACACATGGCCTCATCTTTTCGGTCAAAGTATCAAGTCCTAGCCATCAATTTGACTTCCCTAGCACTTCGGAGCATTTAATGTTCTTACACCATATTAACAAGACAAGATACAAATGCACTTTTTACAAGAGTCACATCAGGCCTTCCAAAAGGATCTCTATAATAAATTCAGGATCTTTGCATGTAGACCATCACTAGCTGGGGTGGAGCCTCGGATTTGTTAGGCCTTAAAGGCATGTTCACCTCGGATTGAATAGCGGGCCTCAGATATCCCAGCTCAGATGAGTAGCGAGTCTCGGATATCCCACATCGGATGAGTAGCGGGCCTCGAAATTTACCCCAAGGCCGACTAGACCACATGGGAACCTAATAGCAAGTCGTAACACATATTATTATTATTAATTCGACCTTGACGTCTGAAAACTAAAGTTGAATAAATAAATCTATTCTTTCTAGCATCGTAATCTTTGAAACAAAGTAGTTCTTACCTCCACGAACTGCAGTACTAATCGTATTATCAAGAAAATCAATACACAGATTAGCCCAATTCAATACCATTCCAAATGGTCGTCGCAGAGAGAAAAAATGAGTCCATCTCCAGTTTTCACTAGTCCGCATTTCATCATCACTACTTTCATTATAATTTTGTTCAAAAAAATTAAGATTATCATTCGAGAATCCTTGCAATTCAAATCGACAAATAGGACAAGTATTGTGCCTGTGCAGCCATGGCAGAATGCATTCGGAGTGATAAAAATGTTTGCATGGCAGTTGTCTCACTTCTGTTCCAACCTCAAATTCATCCTTGCAAATGGGACATTGTGAATCATTCGCCAAATGGTTGGCCATCAGTGCCACGACCGGCAAGGCCTCCATGGCAGAATCAGGGGCCTGAGGCGGCCAGGGTGGCCTGTTGTTTTGAGTCAATTGTTGGATGAGCTCATTGGAGTTCCTAGAATTTCCGTTGTACAAAGTATATTTTGTTTTTGACATAAGATTTTAAAGTATTATCATCGATCTATATGATACTGAATCCATATGGTAATGATAAATAGCATTACTCAATAAAATATAATCAAAACGAAAACATTTATCTATACTAACATATTTTCAAGAGGAGAAACAGGTCTTGGAGGCTGATCAGTTCCTATAAATTGAAGCAACATCAAAGCTTGGCGCCTTGCATGACTTCCATCGTCGAGATTTTGCTGTTGCCTAATTGGTGGGTCGAGCATTTGAGCCAAAGAATCCAATATCCGGGCTGTGGGGGATGGTTCCAGCCTGGTGTCTAAGCCAAGTCTCGGCCTTGACATGTCGAGCTCATGCCCTACTTGTCCTAAACAACGAGGACACTATATTTCAGCTGAATTGGTGGTCGTGGTTCTTATACTTTGTTGGCAATGTCGGCGCGAACAGTAGTGCTAGGTTCTTGGTCTCTGGATTCCATTAAGCATAACACTTCCGCGATTAACCACAATTGAACTACTTATTAATAGGAGGGTACGATATGACTTGATCACCAAATTCAGCAATTAATGGTAGAAAAGAGAACATATTATTGGAGGTTTTATATGTAGATAGATTGTGAAGAGAAGAAAGGAAGGTATGGCTTTTCAAGAAATACTGGTTTCTTTTCTTGATTATCATGTCTCCTCTACCTAAAGTAAAGGATAAGTGATAACTTAAGAAATAGGATGAAATCCCTTTTCGTTTTCAACCCCAATGCAGTCCTTCGCCTCTATTTTTTAATTTTATTTTAATGGCTTTTCGTCCAAGATAAGAATTTTTAGGCCTGCTTATCTCAAAATCTAATTCGGGATTTAGTATTTTCCCCAACGCAACTAGGTTAATACCAAAGATATTACAAATTGTTTAGATTCCTCTCTTTATAGCCACTGTTAGCTAAAAAATCGGCCACTTCGTTGTCCTCCTTGTATATGAGAAAAAAGTAATGGTGAATTTCTTCAAGACAACATACACGAGATCTTGCTTTGATCTCAGCTAGTTGCAATGCCTTGTCATCAGAACTCGACATGTGCAAGATTTTTAGAAATGAGTGAAGATGAGACATGTTGTCAAGACCTTTACTTGGCTTTTGATTGTGTTAAACTACCTCAACTGAAAATTTTAATCATTGGCAGACACAAGCATTTGATCAAAATCATGTTAGTTTCTTCATCCATTTTATGAAAACATTAGGAATTACTGTTTGTAAATTAATGTTCGAAAAGGTAAATTTAAAATCTGTTTTTAATAAATTAGGACACGGAGGGTTCATATTATTATTCAAGAGTCCCACCCCCACTTCATGGGGGAAAACGGAAGAAATTTAATTTACCAGAAACGTTGCTGTGTTGAGTCAAATAATAACAAGCATGCTGCAAAAAATGAATCCCATAGCAAACTTGTCTTTTTTTTTTTTTAGCTAGAGAGCAAACATGTCCAAAGCCGAATCAATCAGAAGATGGTTAACACTCTAAAGCTCATAGATTCACATAAAATACTGAGTAAACTTTGACAACATTGTCCTCAACGTTAAAACAAAAACAAAAACATGAAAAGAAAGAAAGAAAAGAACTTCCCAAGGGTTGGTTGACGAGCATGGAATGATCAGTTTGCTGGAGGATTGGGTTCGGAAACTGCAATCCTAAATGAGCAAGTCAGTCATTGATACATGAAAAGTATCATAACTTTGACTCAAACCCTTTAGTGTAGTCTTCATAGTCCTATGCTCATTAGCTGTCCACAAGTATAATCGATAATCCCTCTCTTGATGGGCAAGCTATTTAGAACCATCTATATTATAACACTAGTTTAGGTGGCAATAAGTTGCTTCCATTCAGTCCCTCCTTCCAACTCGGTCAACTCAAAGTTGTTAGCTGTCATGGCAAATGTGGACTTACTGTATGATGTATTGGATTTTTTGAAGTATAGTGACCAAATTAAAGCAAGCCTTAAAGTTGAGGGACTAATAGATATAAGATCCAAAAATGTTTAGGGTATGTTTGAACCATATTATTTTGGAAAAATGTATTCTGGAATAATAAATTGATTGAGAATTTGTGGTTGAAAAAGAAAGAAAAATTATTGATGTGATAAAAAATATTATTTTATTGAAAAATGTATTGTTAAAAATGAGTATAAGAATGTAAATAAAAATTTATGTGTACGGCTAAAACAATTTGAAGATAAGCGAATATGGAGGATTTTTGTTTGGTGTTAGTATACACCACGACCGGGCAGTACATTAAAATCTCATCCATTCCTCTACCCACCTCCTATCCTTCCTTTGCGGCGGCGCGTGATGGATACTCTCTACACCGCCGTCCACTACTGGCTAGTTGACCACCCATTCATCGCTCAATACGAATGGATTCCTGGCCAAACCGCCGGCGCCACCCCACTCTTCCTCACACTCACTGTCCTTGTCTACCTTACTCTCACCCTTACCCTCCGCCACTTTCCCCTCCTACCCACTCTCCCCGCCGCCGCCCTCCACCTCATCACCGCCACCCACAACCTAATCCTCTGCCTTCTCTCATTTCTCATGGCCCTTGGCTGCACTCTCTCTACCCTCCACCAGATGCCGCCAAATGACCCCACCTGGCCCATCTGCTTCCCCGCCGGCCGCACCCCGCCTAAGGGTCCCACCTTCTTCTGGGCCCACGTCTTCTACTTCTCCAAAATCCTCGAATTCATTGATACCCTTTTGATCCTCCTCAGTGAATCTCGGTCCCGCCGCCTCTCCTTCCTCCATGTTTACCACCACGGCGTGGTGGTCGTAATGTGTTACCTCTGGCTGTCCACCGCGCAGTCGCTATTCCCGGTTGCCCTCGTTACCAACGCCTCCGTGCACGTGGTAATGTACGCTTATTACTTGCTATGTGCAATTGGGATTCGTCCATGGTGGAAGAGGTTGGTGACGGATTTTCAGATTATTCAGTTCGTTTTTAGCTTCTTGATTTCGGGTTTGATGCTGTACTACCATTTTACCGGGTCAGATTGCTCCGGGATCTGGGGATGGTGCTTCAATGCAGTTTTTAATGCTTCGCTTTTGGCACTTTTTATTAATTTTCATCTCAAGAATTATGCCAAGCAAAAGAACAAAGATAAGAGGTTGTGATTTTGAGTTTTACTTGTATTCTTTTGGATCGCTGCTCCATTTCTCTTATTTTTGTTTACTTTTCGGTTTGGTTTTGTGATTTTGAGGTCTGGTGTGTCTTTAGTTTCAGGGGAGTCTAGTCTAGTCTAGTCTAGTATGCATTTAACTGCATCACATGAAGTTGATTATAAATCCTACAAGGTAGTTGTTAACGACTTTGTGTGTTAAATTAATAATTACAATCATTTTTGATAGGTGGATAAGTTGGTCTTATTGATTGAATGGTAAATAAGTTCGCATTTACCCTAGGATGGACATTGCTTCAATTTTCGAAGAGAAAGCAGCCCGACCTCGTATCAAAATATTAATATTTAGGACTTATTTGATAGGATTTATGTTTTTGCTTCTACTTCTTGTAAAGAGTTTTATGCGTAAGTTACCTTAATAGGTATTTAAAAATTAAATTTTAAAAAAGCTCTCTTTCGATAGAATTTTTAGATGAAGTTATATTTGATCAATTTTTTCTAAAAGCTCTTCTAATTAGAAGAAGTACTTTTTATAAAATTAACTAAATGGATTCACAAGTAATTCTGATTCTCAAAAATTTCTTTTGACTTTTTAAAATATAGGTCAAATGGATAGTTATTCTTGATGATGTATGCTTTCATCTCTCTTTGTTGATTATGTTGCAAGTCGATTGTGTTATCCAAGACCCTTGAGTTATATGACAAGTTGAATGGTTATATTCATGTCAGTCGTATATTCATCATGTTGCAAGTTAAAGTCTGTCAATCGAGCCTAAACTCGATGATCATGTCTTCAACTTATCAGATGGAGCTATTTGGAAAAAATTACTTAGCCTTTTGGTAGAAATTTTAATCTAAATTAAAATCAACAATGAATTTTAATCACATATATTATGAGATTCACAACTTTATATCCATATATTTCACGATTTTTATCAAAATATATTTATTTTAATCCCCGCAAAACAGGGGCTTATCTTATGCGTGTGTTGGGGGCTTTGTACCACTTGTGTGACGCTTTCATGTGTTTGCTATCAAATTATATGCCTTACCAAAATGGCCAGGATCTTACCACTTTGGCATGGGTAAAATTTGAGACTAAGGGCCGTTTGTCGTGTTCTTAAGAAGTCAGAATGAAATTTTGAGATTCAAAAATTACTTTTTAGAAATTAATTTTTGAACATCTTTTTCTCAAAAAGTTTTTTCTATTAAAAGTCTTAACTTTCGTGTTTTATACATCCTTTTGAATTCGGTTAAATTAAAACCTACCGCACAATGATACGAAATTATTATGTTTTGATTGATCATAGATTCATAAATTACATCAAAATTTTTAGCCAACCTAACATGATAATAATAGATAAATGGCTCAAAATTATATGAATAATAGAAAAGAATTATTTTGATATTCACTTTTACATCACTTTTGAAGCTTTGCCACGCATGCTCTTGAGTGTCTCTTTCTTGACCATACAAAACTTAAACTACTCAACCATCTCCAATAGGTGTGAGTGTCCACCGCCACTCTCTTCCAATTCCATGGCCTTATCCGCACTCTCTCTGCCGCCACCAGCGCTCACCACCTACTCCGCTTCAGCGTCGCTCCCCGAACTTCTCCACTCCACCGTCTCCAACGTCTCCTTTCCACCTACCCGTTACCCAAACAGCGTCTCAACCACCACCTCCACCAATTTCCGGTCAGATTACAGTAAGTGGAGAACCCACGTTTCATTCTTCCCTGCTTTCTTCAACAACAAAACCAAGAATGCAGAGTCCATCAAACTACAGCTTCTTGAAGCAATTGCACCCCTTGACCGTGGTGCTGAAGCCACTCCTGAAGATCAGCAAAGAGTTGATCAGGTTTATTTCTTTTGCTTTTCTGTTTCTTCATTTCTTGTTATCTTCGATTCAAGGATAACAAGTCTGGGGAAATTAAGTTTAACTATTTTTTTGTTTGTTTATTCCATTTCGAGTATGAACATGATGAATTTATACATATAAATTATTTAAATTTGTTTCCAGGTATGATCTGATATTGAATAGATGCTTTGAGAGTCTTTTCTTATTTACCATGCCATTTCCCAACATTTTTGGAATTATCAGACCTAAAGCATAAGTTTAATTAGAGTATGTATATAAGATAAAGCATTATTCAGTTGATTGTACTTGGCCTGGTTATTACTCGAAAATCCAAAGCAACAAGATCCCTTCTTAATTTCTAATGAAAAAAGTAGAATTAATACATTATAATAAATATTTCTATGAATTAATAGCATTCCATCTTCAGGCTTATTAGTTAAAGGAGGGTGAACTGCATGTTATCAAAGAATTGGTCTTGGTTCTCATTGTTTTTCCTTATAGAAGAGAAATGACAAGTCGGCATAAATAATGCTGGCGGACCTTAATTGCGTTTGCACAACTTTTTTTGAATCTGAATACACTAGTGATATCTAGTTCACCTGCTTATTTCTTGCACATTTACTGTTTATTGAATCATTCTAGGCCATAGCTTGTAGCAAAATAACTTGCATTGGTAGTGAATATATTGTAATGCGATTCTTCAGGAGATAGTTGAAGTTTAATTTCATCCTTTTTGATTTTCCTTTCGACTTTGTTCTTAGTTAGATAGCTCGCAAACTCGAGGCAGTCAATCCAACGAAGGAGCCACTGAAGTCTAGTTTGCTGAATGGGAAATGGGAACTCATATACACGACTTCGAAATCAATTTTGCAAACTCAGGTAAAACTGAATGTTGGATATATTTCTTCTTGTAAATTTCTTGATGTTGGGGGATCCAATTGCAGAAATGGCTGCTGGGGAAATACCTGCTATAGAAAGGGATGGATTTTAAACTGCATTTTTCCCCTCAAATGATATAATAATTCTTGAAGCTGTTACCAGAGAGTGATTTCTTTTGAATTTTTCTTCATGCCTGCGTAATTGTTGAAATTACCCACCAATTTAACGCTCTGAGCAGAGACCAAAGCTTCTGAGATCCAGAACAAACTATCAGGCAATTAACTCGGATAGACTTAGAGCTCAGAATATGGAATCGTGGCCATTCTTCAATCAGGTATCTAACTCGTTCTTTTAGCCACTCTGCTGTGTAGTATTGTCTAATTTTCACTCTCCCTTTGAACGCTTGCTTTCTTGCTTGTTCCCACAATACACTCACACGGGTGGATTTCTCATGCATTACAGTTTCCCGAATATGTTTCGATACAAAAGTCCACCTTCTCAAATCCCTGACAGCCTGTTTTGGAGACAGTATTAGACAATAATATATAGCATAATAGACAACATATTAAGTTCCTTAACACTTGTCAAATATTGTCCACGCTAGCATTCCAAACGTGAAATAGAAGCCTCATGTCCAATACTGGTCATAGCTATTGTCATTTGACAGATTTTTCCATTATATGGCCAACATCATTGATATTTTTGTGTGTGTGTAGAACCAATCTGAAATTGATGACATTTTCTCCGTGTCCTTCAGAACTGACTTAATATCAATAATCCAAGGGGCGAAAGTGTTCCGTATGCCTCTCCCATAAACTGATTCTTTAGCCTTCCAACACTTGAATGCTACTTCATTTATCACTAATTATTTGGACAAGATAACATTTCCCCGCAAATGCATAGTTTGCTGACATTTTTCTTCTAACTCGTCATTTTGTAGGTTACGGCCGATTTAACACCTTTGAATGCAAGAAAGGTGGCTGTAAAATTTGATTATTTCAAAATTGGAGGGCTGGTAAGTTTTGTTTCCTTGATAACTACACTGGACATGTAGTTGATAAAAACTTGTGTCAGGTTTTCTGCTGTTGTGCCTTAAATCTGAACTTCACCTATTAACGTATAATGTAATAGACGCACACAAATTAGCATAAGCTTAATAATTTGGGATGTCATTGGTCCTTGGAGCAAGCTAGTTATTCTTTTCAGAACTATTACAATGGGTATATTATACAATATGCTGATTAATGACATTGTGGTGAACAGATACCGGTGAAAGCTCCGGAAAGAGCCCGAGGCGAGCTGGAAATTACTTACCTGGATGAAGAGTTAAGGTCAGTTGATGAACTGGATTTAAAGTTTATGACCTCTACTAGTTACCACCCCCCCACCCCCCACCCATTTTGTTGCCATCAACTCTAAATAGAAAGTAAACCAAGATCCATATATAAGTGCCTAATGGGTCTGCGAAGTGGCACAAAATATTACTTGTCCATTATGTACAATGCTCTCGTTCATAAGAGTAGCGTGATCTGAGTAGAACATATCAGAAGAGGGAGAGGTAGACCAAAAGTAACGTGACTCGTAGTAATTGTTAAGAATCTATAATATTTTGTGTAGATCTAGCAATGGATTTAATGAAGTGACAAAGTGATTCACGTCCGTGACCTTGATTTTATTGGGAAATTTGGTTCTCGTGGCAAGAATCTTGTTATGTACTAGCATATCATTGGTTCTAGAAGTAGTTGTTCAATACTCTAGCTTTTAATGAGAATCCTTCTCTCAACCCTTAGAGCATCTCCAATAGACTCTCTATTTTTTAAGAGCACATTCTATAATTTGGAGAGTATCTATAAATTTAGAGAGTTAAAATTTTAAAGTACTCCAACAAGCTCTTTATATTTAATACTTAATTTTACAAAAATATTTATTATTTTTCTTTATCTTTTATTTTAACTAGCTTTTCTTTAGATTAATTTTTTTTCTACGTTGAAAATTGAAACACTTTGAATGTATTTAATTATAGAGAGTGACTCTCTAAATTAAAATGGTAATTTAAAGAGTTTCTTGGAGCATGATTTTAAATGCCGACTCTTTAAAACATACAGCATCTCATATTTAAAGAGTCTCTTGGAAATGCTCTTAAAAGCAAGCACGTCAAGATTGGGTCGTAGAGAACGGTAATTCAAGGGATGCAACTGCACGAGTTAATATCCTGTCTACATATTAAATTAAGTTATATTCGATATGCAGTTCTAGATAAGATTAGACTATGTAATAGACAAAATTTTATCCCATTCTCTTCCTTAATAATGGGTAAAGTGTCGTCTGGTTCATCTTACCAAAGATGCAACGCCATTGCAGCTCACTGATTGATACCCCCAACATGTTTTGCAGTGCTAGAACTAAATGATGTTTTTGCGAATCTTTTTTTTTTGGCTGATCACGAGAGCTATGATTTAATGTGATATGTTTATTTGTGAAAAACATGAAGTTCCAATGGAAGTCATGGACCTCTCCTTTTCTTGCAGGGTATCGAGAGGTGATAAGGGGAACCTGTTTATTCTCAAAATGGTGGATCCTTTTTATGAAATACCTTCCTAATGCATTATACGAAAACTACTAAAGTACCGGATTTCTTATTGCGATTGCAGAAACACAATTATACGAGCAAACGTTAGTACATCTTTTTTCCTTTCATGTTTGTTGATCATTTATTTAAAAGTTATATTCGATTGTGCTCAGTACTACTTCAAAGGAAAATGAGTAACGGTTTCATGGTCAACCACATCTAGGGCAAAATCATGAATGCTTCTTCCTGGAACCAACTGCCAAATGAACTAACGGTCAGTCATAGTAAAAAATTTACTTTTTTACACTTTTCACCTCTAGCCGTTATTAGGGTTGTTTTTGTCTGCTCGATTCGTCACACAAACGAGCTGAGCTGTGGGCACGAGCCGAGCAGTGCTAATCGCTCGCCTGGTGAGCCAGCTCTTCTCATACTCACATGTGGCTCACATTTTAGCTAAACAAGTGCAATTTGTTACTTAATAAAATGAGAAAGCAGCAAGTGGCTTGAGAGCCGATCGGGCCCGATAATAGGCGAGTTGAGCAGTTTGGCTCGTTCCATTTAACACCCTCGTTCTATGTTGAATGGATTTTTTGAGGTTGACTATTTTGTTGGATCAACCATTTTCAATATAAACAAGTTCCCTTTGGTTGCTTCTTGATATCCTGCAAATCATGAAAAACAAAGTACTAAACTAAGCAGATGGTAGGAAAAAAAAAATGTCCGCGTGTAAATAATACAATGGTTATATCACCACAAGCAAGGGCACTAAAGTGCCAGAAAATTGAAACTACGATAAACATACAAATTCATGTACGACGAATACTTTGTTGAGCGAAACTAATTATGTTTACTCATGGTCTCTTCGAATTTAAATTTGATTGTAAACTTTAATCTTAAATTCTAATTAATTTGAACTCATATATGCATCCGTAAACTTTGTTTTTCGTAGATCTCATTGACAATGGGGTGATTAAAATAAAAGGGGCATTTGAAGACAATCATACCAAGATATAATTTGATCTTCAATGTTTATTGCATAATAAGTGATATATTTAATGAGATACTGAGATGGATAGGACAAAAGTTAAGTTGTGTTTGGTACATTTTATTAAATCGAAAGAAAAATTAAATTTATCAAGTCTACATCCAGTGCAATTAATATCCAACTTAAATTAATTCAGTCAACATCTACTATGCTATGACTACCTATTTGGCTTGTATTAAAATTCAATTAAAATTTCAAGTCAAAGTAAATAATTAATTTTAACTACTATGCTATGACCACCTGTTTGGTTTGTATTAAAATCTAATTAAAATTTCAAGTCAAAATCAACAATTAATTTTAACTACTCATTTCATGAAACTCAACTTTTCAATCACACATCTTATCAACTTTTATCAAAATTTATTAGAAGTCTTATTTTAATCTCTACCAAACAGGGATGGAGATATAACAAACACAACTTAACTATTGTCATATCCAACTTATTAAATATATCACATTATTATGCAATATATATTGAAGACCTAGTTATATGTTGGTCCCCATCCCCCTTTTGTTAATCGCCTCATTGTCAATGAGATATATAATAAGTGTAGTTTCTAAACTTATTCAAGGTCCTAAATAATGATATTGTACTATTTTTTGGATAAAATACTACCTAACTTGTATTATATTTTATTTTGTAGGTAAAATTCAATGTTTGATGAAGAATTGGATAAAAGAATATAAAGATAGCGGACAATGGCTCAAATGGATGAAATATAGTTCAAGTACTATTACATATCAACTTCCAGCTGAAAAAGTTATGCTTCGAATTTTCAGTTTCAGTTTGAAACTCATTCTTGGTATAGGAAATGTTCGAATTAGAAATATTATAATATGAAAGATTTGTAGCCCTTTGAGTTATCTTTTCAATGCATTTTGAATCACCTCAATCGGATATCGAAAAAAAAAAGATATGACCAAAATATTGAAAGTTATCTAGTGGGAAAAAAAAATACTTATGCGGCCGCAAAGGTCTAATTTTATGCGACCGCATCATACATTCTAGTGCTAAAATTGATGGTTGGACGTCCTTTTATGCAACCTTTTATAAATGTACTATGCGGCCGTATAGTACAAAGTTTTGGTGAGATTTTGTATTATTTTTCAATTGAAACTCTACTTTGGTAACAAAATTTTAGACATCTCATATACACCAAACTCGACCACAACAAAGGGAAAGACATCCTTTTGACCTAAAAAACATATACATAAGGGTTTGGAGATGAGAAAAAGAGAAATAACGTGAAGAACAATACCACGAAGCGAAAATTAAAGTCAATAATTCAATTGGTGATATCGTTTCTTCATTGTTTTTCTGATTTTCTTCTTTCTTTCTTCCCATCATGCTAGGCTAAGTTAATTTTGTACTAGGGAATGATGAACTATATAATATGATTTTTATTTCTTAGTTTTACATTCTTGACAATAAAAACACGTTTTGACTATTTGAATGATTTATATGGATTTATTTTCTTCACGATTATTGTGCACGTTAATTGTGTGAGTGTGGTGACCATTACATGCATTCGAAAGAAGGAAAATATGTTCGACGGGATATAAATCATCATAGGGTCCGATAGATGATAGAAATATACCGTTATACCCTCTGTAAATCTTTAAGTGTTTACAAATGCTCATGCGTTCTTATACGTACTCATCTGTCATAGAGATATAGTCAAGTCACATATGAGAATATATTTGACTTTACTTGAGAGAGTGTTAAATAATTTAGGAGTATTGATTCGTCAATATTTCAATCGTGTGTCTAATTGTAAAACTAAATTTAAAAAGATTATTACTAAAGGATTCGTGATCTTAGTCATTCATCTTAAATTAAAACACTCTAACTTACATTTAACACCATTTGCATTTAA